>CAUYPK010150815.1:0-89521 GCA_963574355.1 Loris lydekkerianus | reverse complement strand
AATCCTGTGGTAACCCTGGGCTGCCTGGGAGGAGCTTGTCCATCCATCTCCTGTGACCACATGTCCCAGAGCACTCGGGGCTTTGTCCCTCACAAATAGGCAAATCCCCAAACTACAGATGTTGGCATGGATGTGAAGAAAGGGGAACACTTCTGCACTGCTGGTGTAAGTGCAAACTACTAAGTCCCTTTTGGGAAGAAGTATGGAGAATATGCAGGTATCTAAAAAAAAACCTGCAATTTGATCCTGTAAGTCCTCTACTAGGTGTATATCCAAAAGAACAAAAATCACTTTATTACAAAAATATTTGCAACAGATTATTTATTGCAGCTCAATTCATAATAGCCAAGTCATGGAAGAAGTCCAAGTGCCCATCGACCCATGAATGGATTAATAAATTGTGGTATATGTATACCATGGAATATTATGCAGCCTTAAAAAAGATGGAGACTTTACCTTTTTTATATTTACATGGATGGAGCTGGAACATATCCTACTTAGTAAAATATATCAAGAATGGAAGAAAAAAAATCCAATGTACTCAGTACTATTATAAAATGAATTTACAATTACTCAGACTTTCACATGAGGAATAGATCAAAACTATGGCCCAGGATGAAGAAGGGATGAGGAGGGGATGGGAGAGGAGAGGGGAGGTAAGATTGAGGGAGGGTGAATGGTGGGATCACATCTATAGTGCATAATGCAAGGGTACATGTTGGATCTATTAAGTATAGAGTATAAGTGTCTTAATACAATAATTAAGTAAATAAGATGAGCTATATATTAACCAGTGTGATGTAAGCATTCCTAATTCTATATGAAATCAGCACATTGTACCCCATAAATGCATTAACGTATGCATGATCTATGTGTTTATGATTTAATTTAAAAAAATTTAAAAAAAAAGAATGCTGGAATTTTCTGAGTCAAGTAACCAGAGTATTTAAATGAATTAAATGCTGGGGAAATACATAACTAGGAGGAACTCTTGGATAACTAACTCTTTAAATGTCAAAAGGTAATGTGGACCTCTTTCTGAATCTATTATTCTTACTGTCTACATGAGCTTCCCAGCGTAATCAATGCTACATCCGGAAGAATCGCCCTGTGAAATAGTTTGTGTTCTCTTTCTTGCTATTAAAGGAACAACAGGGAGTGGGGGGTAGGCAGAGGGGAAGGGAAGGTCAGTTAGTCTCAGCCCCCCAAGCTCAGGAGCTGGCATGGAAGGAAATGTACTGGAACCATCAACTCCTTTTCAAGGGGTTGTCAACTCAAACTTTAGAAAAATAATTCTAGAGATGTTAATATTTTACTCTAAGCCCTTTGATTGTGTAGGGCATGAAAATGGGGGTGGGATCTAGCATGTCACTGAAATTTGCAGCTGATGCATGTCCACCATTCTGAGAACTGTATCCTGCCTGTATGATTTAGCATGACAACCAGATTATATTTATACAATTAATTAATGTTTGCTTGGCCACTTTTATCCAATTTCTTTCTATAGCACATAAAAGAGAACCTGACATAAATTTCTCTTTCAAAACAATTGACTTAGCAACTGCTGACCTTCTGTTCTGTCATTCTAAGGATTGATTGGATATTGTTGAATTGTTTCATTCTACAGTAATTAAACATAAAATTAATTATGCTAGTAACCCATTACTTCTCTGAACCAAGGACTAAGCCATTCATTTTCGCTTGGTTACTTTGAGAATCTGCCATTTGATGAACAAGGAAGAGGAAACCCTACTGTTGCAAACAGAAACGAAATATTTTAAGGCACATTTTAATGGCTAAAATATAATCTGAATGCCTCTAATTTCCATATGCACAGCATATTGAATTTGTTTAATGTAATTTAGGCCATAAATCTTTTACCTTATGATATGGTCATTTAAATATTTTCTCAGGTGGTTAATCATTTAGAAAACATATCAAAGAACAATATATTGTAAGAAAGAGAGATGACAGATGAATTAAACAGGAAGTGTAAGGAAAGCCATCACACATCTCTAATTCTTAATTTGGTTTCCAGCTCACCTAAAATGAAATTTACTTTGAGAGTCATTTTGTTAGTGTTGTATAGACAGTGCTTAACATTGCCCTGCAACTCTAAGCATTGGATTTGGGACTTGAGAGGCACGTACGTATGACTGGACTAAATTATCAAAATGCATGTGCTGATAGAAACCAAAACAGGTTTTTGCAGTTTTCATTAGTGCTGGTCACATTAATTTAATTAACATGATTGAAGACAGTACCACTGGCTGAGGCTGCAGACACCCAGCCACGACCTGTTACTCACCCATAGGCTATAAAATGACAAACCTCACAAATGGGTATGCAGTCCAGTGTATTTTATATTTTGGGCTTTGCCTTTTCCTTGTGGTTCTGGGGAATATGTGGTGACGGTTTTTGAAGTTCACAACCCTGGCTGGCATTTTAAATATTGAGTAGAATCTTGGATTTTATGCTTTAAGCTGTCATTGTTCAGCCTGACGGGCAGTATGTTTCTCTACCTGGAAGTTGTGTCTCCTCCTTATGCCTAGACCTTTGTCTTCCTAACCTTTCTGTGGTTCTGGTCTGGGCTATGAATCATAATACCCCACTTTCCTGGCCATGAGGGTGGATTTGGTGGCTCTTTTCAGAATTAATCTAGTTGAGAATAATAGAAAAAAATGTCCTTGTGGTAGACCAGTTGTCTGCCCAATATCCATTCTCTTATTTCCCCTTATAAAAAACATCCCACTTTTTTCTTCTTAAAAACTCCCATTTAAATATGAGACAATGCATAAAAAACAAAAATGCACTTCATATTACACCACACAGTACAGTCAGTCACAAGGACGTACACTCAATGAATGTATTTTTGTCTTTTTGAAAACATTTCAGGAAGTGTACTTTGCAAAAAAAAATTCCAGGAAAAACAGAACTGTCTGTAAGTAGGTTAGTGAAACTGATCTTTTGGAAGTGTAGAAATCAGAACAACCCAGACAGATCCAACACATGCCAAGCCCCAGAGCTGCGCTTCCCACAGCACATCTACACTGAACTGGAGCAGCCACAGAGCTGCCCCTTCCTCCCAGGGCGCCGGTGGCAGGTTGTGGGTCTCGGGTCCCTTCCTTTTAGGAGCTGGTTATCAAATACTTCTTTTTCCCAGTAGCTCAGGCAAGGCCTCTGTATGTATTCCTCAGCAGTCTTGTAACCCTCCACGTCCACCCAGGATGGCGCACACGATGGCCCCAGCAGTAGCAAGCCCAGGATGAACGGATCCTGTTGCCATGCGTGTGCACCAGCACAGTTTTTTTTTTTGTTGTTTGTTTTTTTTAATGGTAGGATTGTTTCTGTTTGAAAATACTCATCTCCTTACAACTTTCCTGGAGCCAAATGTGACCCTGTCCCTCATTTCTGGCCAATGTGATATAAATGGAAGTCTATGATGTGTGCTTCTGAAGAGCAATTTTCCTCTGGATAAAAGGCTTAAACTCAGCTGACCAGTGATCTTTTTGATCGTACTCCTCTTCCTCCTTCTGTCTGAAACTTACCCACCATGGGCTTCCCTTAAGTTTGCTAAGAACAGTGGAGTAGGAACCGAGAGGCTGCTGGGTGCACCTGCTGGTGTTCCTTGGGTTATCTCTTTTTTCCTCCCTCTTCATTCAAGTTAAGACCTGTAAATTCTTTAAGACCTTCGGGGAGATAGGTAACAAAAACTTCCTCTTTGTAACCCTCTAACCCCATCTTGGTGCGTAATAACCCTTATGCAAGGACATTTTCCCTCTGGAGCCAACTTAAAACGTTCTGTTGCGGGTTAATTCCATTTCCTCTCTTCTCTCTAGTGAGGAGAGGGAACAGCTGTTTACCATCTTCCTGGAGTGGAATTGAACACATCTGAATGGAGTGGCCTCAAATCAGCCTCAGACTTTCATTATTCAGGCGAAATAGCATTGGCATGTCAGTAGTTCTCAAAGTGCTTCTCTAAACAGTGGCAGCCGCCTCTGGGCACCTGGTGAGCTGCACACTCTGAGGCTCCACCCCGGCCTCCCCAATCAGAAATTCAAGGGGTGGGCCCGGAAATTGGGGTTTTGACAAGACTTCCAGGTGAATTTCACGCTCCCCAGAGTTTGAGAACTATTGATATGAAGAGGTATTTTGATCAGATATGGGTGGTTATTACTAATAGTCATCCTAATAATTTATGATTTTCTGTGTGTGTATGTCTACATGTAAGAATGCTTATATTTATGTATTAATTTTAAGGGCTTTTTTTTTTTTGCTAGCAATTATATGCACATTTCTGTGATATAAATAAAAGTATCTTTTGTCTAGGCACAAAAGTTCAAAATTGACAGTTTGTGCCTACCTGGCCTTATGTAATAAGGGTTTAATTTATAAAAATAAAATACAGGTGGGAAAACAGAAAATGATGAAAAAGAAAATCCAAACTTTTCTGTATTATCTCTCAGACTTGTTTCTTAGGCAAAACAAACACATCCGATTTAATTACAAAGGAATGAAATTAGACTATTCATATGGTCTTCTAATCTGTCTGGACCAGTTTTATAAAGAATTAGAAACCTAAGCCTTACCTGGGCTTCCATTTTGTCTTAAAGATATTCATTTTTTAGAAGAGTTTATTTCAAATGTTGTTTGGGTTCTTTATGAGACATAATTTAGAAGACTTTCTTAAAGACTATTGCCTGGTACATTCTGTACACAGTGCTGCTATAGTAAGAAATGTATTTCAAAGGTTTAACTGATCAATTCCTATCTCCGTTGACTGATCAGCACTTTCCCCCTGATTGGTTTTGACTGAAAACATATCTTTTTTAGAAATATTGCTCAAATTTAGGACCCGTTCTACTCTGGAGATAGGGTAAAACTAGCAAACGTGAGGACTAAACCTTTGGCCTTTGCCTCTTGAGAACACGAGTAGAGAAAGATGGTTAGATGTGGTTGTGACTCATATAGAAGAGCTGTGACCTAAGGGAAGTTTTGTGTTTCCTTCAATATTTTAAATACTGTTACTATAAAATAGTAATTCTTATGCACTTTGTAACATTTCCATTTCAAACTTAATTCTTTACGGAAACTTTCATGATACCGCGATCAACAAGATGCCCTGCAGCCATTGTCCCATGGACACACTATATATATTTTTTAACTCTTGTTAAAGTTGATCTATACTAAGGGACTGTTTTTTTCACTCAAGCTTCGCTTTGGAGGTCTTGGCTATCCTAAAGTGAAATTAATGTCTTGCAACATTCCCAAGACCCCTTAAATTGAGGCTGAATTGCTCAGTTTCTCATGCCCAGTCAACATAATCCCTATTCTTTCCCTTCCTCCAACTTTAATGAGATAGAATTCACAAATAACATTGTATACATTTAAGACGGACAGTGTGATGGTTTGGTATACTTAAATACCCTATTTCTGAAGAAGCCAAGGAAACACCTCCAGGGTGGAAGACTAGAGACACAAACATTTTCTGACATCTTCATATGAACGTACATTGGCCAGCAGGGAATCTTGATCAATCATGTGCTTTGGGGCATGATTAGGTCTGTTTTGTTCTCTGCTATATGACAGCACTAAGCCTAGGCTTAGCACAGGTAGGTAGTCAATGAAAATTTGCTGAAAGAGTGAATGAAGGAATATATTTTTATGCTTTTTCAATGGGGCAACCAGGAATTCTACTGTAAATGACACTTGGAAGGATATAAGACAAAGCTTGTAAAATACTTCATAGAAACTTTCAGAACATATTAACCCAGAAGCTCATTTTTTTTAGGACTATTAAAATGATTGGTTTTGGGATCTCAACCCAAGTTGTTGAAATGTTCCAAAATATGGCATTTATTTACTCCAGTCCAACTTTTGATAATAAATAGCTGTCGAAGTAGATGTAGCCTAAGTGTCCAACAGCTTATTTGAGAAAATAACTTGCCTAGAATAATCAAGAGTTTTCAAAGACCACTGGTTACCACCGACGTAGATTATTGAGACATGAAACATATCACATCCATTTCCAAATCCTTTGAACCTTCAAAGATATATTTTTCACATATTCTACTTACTTGAAATTTTTTGTCTTGCAAATTCTTCCCTATTTTGAACAGAAAACCTCCCATTCTGCTATTTCTTTTCTTCTCAGGCTGTCAGCATAGGGCAAAAAGTGGTTTTGCTTTGAACAGAGCAGGGAGTGAAAGAGCTTATTTTTAAGTTAACTTGAGATGTCATATATTAAAAAAGCAAACTGATATAGTATGCACTCAATATCAGACAGTGTTGTATTTACAAATACTAACTCATGAAATATTAATATGAATTGAGGCACAGACAAGTTAAGTAATTTTCCTAAGGTCACAAAGCCAGGAAACAGAAGAACTGGGATTCAAGCACAGTTCGGCTACTCCTTGCTCCCGTTGTGCCTTGAAGCCTTCCTGGGATTATTGCTCTAATCAGGCGTCCTCAAACTTTTAAACAGGGGGCCAGTACTCTGTCTCTCAGACCATTGGAGGGCCAGATTATAGTTTTAAAAAAAAAAAGCAACTATGGACAAATTCCTATGCACACTGCACATATCTTACTTTGAAGTAAAAAAACAAAACGGGAACAAATACAATCACACAGCCTCATGTGGCCCGTGGGCTGCAGTTTGAGGACCCCTTGGTCTTTGCCTCCAATCTTGGGTTTGGAGTGAAAGGTTCATGTTGAGGATTTATGGATTAGGAGCTGTAGCAGCTGCCTAGATTTTCCATTTTTCTGATATTAAAAGTGGTGAGTTTAAAAACCTGACATTTGTAAAAGGAAATCATTTCCAAATTTGGAGGTAGGGGCTTTACTCACTATTGAAAAGGGAATTTTATAAGAACGAAGACATTTACTGGGAAAAATGTGATGTTTCACCTGAATTCCAATTATTTTATTTTTTCTAATATAAATTTTAAATATATTTTAAATAAATTTTAAATATCAGAGATGGTTGCCAAGGAAAGCTTTAACTAGAACTAGTCAAAGGGAAGGAAGCCTGGGCCTTCTTTTCCTTTTCCTTTTGCTCTTTTCCTTCACCCAACGCTGCAGACAGTAAAAATCGCAGGAAGAAAAATGGAGAAAATAATATTATTAAATATAGCACAGGTGCTATTTTCATAGATGTTAGGAAGTTTTAGCTCTCCTATTTTTTGCATTCTCTATGAAGTTTTATTACCATTTCTCAGATATACACATACTGCCAGAGAGTGCAAGATGACTAGGGAATTCGGTTTTATTCGCTTTACTTGTTTCAGGTAGGGGGAAGTTGTGAAAGAGCAGAAGACGAGCCGGAGCCTGCCAGATCAGGATCTATCTTTAACTTGGCATTCAATTGAATACAATTTTTAGAGTGCAGGGGTAGGGTTTTCTGATTTTATTCATTTATTATGGTGATACTTGTTCAACTTTATTATGGAAGAATAGAAAAAAGGTAACTATTACGAGTTTCAGCTTTTTTAGACTAGAAATCAATTTGATAACTGACCCTCAAAAATCCCCCTAGGAAAAAATCTACCAAAACTATTTTCAATTAAAATTGGTAAAGAAACATATTACAAACTATTGAAATAAAAAGCAATGCCTTTTATTTTGAGAGAAAGCAAGGTAATTCAACTTGCAGAGTTCAACATTTGGCAAATTAAGGTTACAAAATGTTGCAGCCCTTCAACTCTTGGTTAGTGGCTAAAGTCTCGAAAGATAACAAATAACAAGTAAAGTCGCGATCCTTCATATGTAATGAACATATGCAAATAATGGAAAATATTGTCCAACTGCCAGTTCTTTTGCCACATTACCAAAGATTGTTTTTTCATAGTTTTAGTCATTGAAGTTAGTTTTTCCTTAGTAAAAGCATTCTAAAATCCCCATGCTTCCAACTGAGAGTTGATAAATATTGCACAGAAAGAATTAAAGCCCATCCATTAAAATTTATGACACTTATGCTATTTGTATACATATGAACTTCAAGGTTATATACAAGTGCTCAATTAATCTTTCTGTTTGGTTTTTATTTTTTTCTCTTCACTGTTAAGATGATCCTGATAAGGAACAAAAATGGCCAGAGCCAGCACCATCTTGGACCAAGTCACCTGAAGTTCCTATTGGATCATATTCGATTGAAGAATCATTCAAATGCAAATGCACAAATTAATGGTGGTATTGAGGAGTAGGTGGCCAGCCATGGGTAAGGTGGGGGTGGATGGAGCAGAGAGAAGCACAGAAAGAGACCATAGTGCTCTACCCTGCTGCTGCTGGTGTTTTCAGATTAAGATGGGGGATTAAGGAATTTTACTCAGCAATTTGAGATGCTTTGTTAGGGACTGAGGAGATTTGAGTTGCTTTGTTCTCAAACCACATGTTAGTGAAAAAGCAAACAGGCACTTAATCCTGACAGACAGCAGAACTTGACATCAATTTGCCCCTTGGGAGGTGACCAGGAGTTCTCCATGACGGGATAAAATGGCCAGCCCTTGTTTTCGTGGAACCTCTTGCCAACTTTCCATCCTAACCTGTATTTCTCAACATTGTGGCCATAACTTGGACAGCTGGGTTGACCAAGAGTTTCTAGATACTAGGGACTCTTGCATTCTTTCTAAAAACAAAACAAAATCTTTTAAATGCAAATAACCTACCAGGTACTAAATATTTCGGCAGATTTCCAACAGTTCTAATATTTTAGTCATTCAGTCTTAAAATGAAATGTAGAAAGAATGAGAATTTTTTTCTTTTGAAAATAATGAATGGTTTCCTCTAACAATAAAATCACAAGGCAACCTATTAATTTTGGAGCCCACACATGGTTGTGAAATAAACATCAATTTTGTTCTACTGAATAACCAGTTATACTTTAAGGTCATGTCCTTCAAAGTCAAGTAGGACAAAAGCAAACAAAACGAATAGGAAAGAAACTAATGGCTACTTGAATTGGATTTCATATATTAAAAAATGTAATGTGGACACTGTTATATAGTCTGGCACACAATCTGAAAGCATGCTATAAAAGTTAATTTTTCCATCTTGAGTTTGTGCCACCCTCAATCCATTGCCCTAACGTGCTCTTTTGGCAGCCTATTGATTTACTGAACGTTGGCATTCACAGGGAAGCCATTTTTTAAATCAGAACTAAAGCAGGAAATTTATAAAGCGTATTTTAAAACAAATCCCCATTATATTATAAAGAGTTTCTGGTTGAATATTTAGCTTGAATCAATAGTTCCTGTACTCTGGTAGGATGTAAAAAATGGGCTATCTTAATAATTAATGAAAAACAAGTTTTGTCACCAGTGCAAGGCTGTCGTGTTTCACACTATCTAAACATACAACTTTGAAGTAAGCCAAGCCTTTGCTCCTGCCCTACCCTTTTCCCACTCCCTGCCTTAAGGAAAATCTACACTTTTTTGCCAACACTGTAGGTGATTTTCTTCATTCCTCTATAAACTTAATGTTTTATTCCTTCTTTTTCTTTTCTTTTTTTTTTTTTTTTTTTTGCAATTTTTGGCCAGGGCCAGGTTTGAACCCACCACCTCTGGTATATGGGGCTGGCGCCCTACTCCTTTGAGCCACAGGCGTTGCCCAATGTTTTATTCTTAAATAACCATGGAGTTGTTCAAATAATCCTTCTTTCAGAATTAGTGCAAGCTTCTTTATGTTTAAATTAGCACCAAACTCATATGACCATAAGCACACGATAAAAGAATATCTTGTATTTTAAGAGAGAAATGGTTGTCTTTGATTTTGAAGTTTTAATTTGAGGGAAAAAATTGCCTTTGCATTGGCCAATGAAATAGCATGTAAAAGTATTTGTATGCTTTGTTGCCAATTCTGAAGGCAGGAGACTATTTCTAATATTTTGTATCTCTTTAATTATTTGTTAGAAAAACCAGGGGGATGGAAATCTGAAATTTAAAATATTGTAAAGAGACACTCTCATTAATTTTTTTTTTAAAACAGGCTATGCTAGCCTTCAGGTAACTGCTGACTTGGGTCTTTGCCCTCTCCTTTTATGAAGGTTTACCAGGTATATTATAAGGATCAAACGCAGGTTGAACTAAAATCAGAAACACTGTATTCATTTATTTAACTCTGGTACAGTAGAGCAAATTCAGGGTGACTCAAGGGACACAATGTCTTGTAAAACATATGTACTTAATATAAGGGTCATAAAACTTATTAAATTAAAAGCTAGGGTAAAAATAGGAAGAAAATTTATGCTGCTGTCTAAAATAGCAATAATTTGCCTTTGGCCTTTCCCTTTCCAAGTAATATGGGTTCTGGTCAAAAGAAAAAAAAAATCAACTTATAAAATCTTCATTTTATAAGACCAAATGCAAATCTCTTTTCACTGCACTGTGCATTTTAATAGGCTAGTGACATGGCTGAAAATAGAGTAGCAAGAAGATAAACTGTGAAGCCTTGAAAAATGTACTTGTGTCTAAGTTTTAAGGTTATAGGTGGCATTATTTCTGAACCTGAACAGCAAGCCCTGTTAATGTTAGCTGGTATCCAGGAAGAATAGCTTAAAGGATATAAGGATACTAGAAAAAAAATCTTTTTTGGATAGTTGATTTGGCTGAGGGCCAGAAGCACAAGGATTAGGGAGCTGGGCCTGGGCACTCCACTGCCTTTCAGTCAGGGTACAGCAGTGCTTCCTTGTACAAAACTTTCTACCCTTGGCCAGGCAAACTTTGGGTTGTAACAAAATCTGTATGAACTGGGAAACTTGAAGGCAAGCCCACCTTCCTATTCCTGCCTCACTTCTGCTGCCTGTGGCTACACTGGTGTAGGAAACAACACATAACTTTCACAATTTCGGGTTTTGGAAGTGAGGGTGGCTTCAACTTTTTAAGCATTTGTATTCCTTTTTAACTCATGCAGTTAAAATACTTTGAGTTTGCTTGAATGTTTATTCCTAACATGATAGCCATTTTCCTAGTTGGCATTCCTAGTTATAACACCTTAGGAATTTGAAACCACAATAAATACCAGTTACCTTGAATTGTATTCATACAGGGATTGGTTCAGAATTTTATCTTTGCCCAAAAGTCTTAAAGCTGTTGAGAGGGGATGTGCTGTTCACTAATGTGCTCTCAGGCCCCTTCTCGTCCTTTCCTTGCTTTTCTGTACTCCAGGGGGGTCAATTCTGGGAAGTACGTTGCTATCTGGCCTCTTTGGAGGTTCTGCAGAAAGGCATGTACTAGTTAGGGAAGGAGACAGAGGCTGGACTATCCAGTCTCCCACCTTCCAGCCTGCTTTGGAGGTGGTTCTGGGCAATGGCTGCATCTCCTCTGAGGCCCCAGACCTGCCCCTTTCCTGTGGCCCTTTCGTGAAGGGTGGCAGTGGCTTCCTACCATTGCTGCGTCTTGGCAATCTCACCATTCTCGCTTGGACTTTTGGTTCTTCTGACACTTTTGTGACTAGTTCTCCCATTTAAACCTCTCTGTTGAATCATCGGGTGGCAATTCTATTTTTCCTGACTAAACCCTGACTAACGCAGGGGCCAACTGCTTCAATGATATTAGTTCAAAAGATGAGAAACTCTGAAGTCTTTTGGGTCTTTGTCCAGTGGCCAGTGGGCAGGTCAATACATCAGCAGTCACTGTGGCAAACGGTTTTCCTTTTACAAGAAGCGGAGCACACTGTTTAAAGGTGAAATGAAAAAGTAGGAACTATCCAAAGTCTTTATAGGATGGACATTTTAGGACACAAGAAAAGTCACACTGAGGAGGCCACGTGGATATGGTGTTGACCTTGGCAAACGCCCCTGAGCTGAATGGCACTGATCATGGAGGCCTTCCTGTGGCCCTTGGAAAAGCTCAGCTAAAACCCTATAATTCATCTTTCTTTCTTCCTTTAAATCTTAAAAAAAAAAATTCTATAACTAACTAGGCTGCTAGCATAAAAATAGCTTCATTTGAACTAAGACGGGCAATATTCCCAAACACACTCAGAGGCCCTACTGCTAATTTACTCCAGTCAGTACAGCAACCCCAAACATGGTGAAGCAGTTTTGTTTTTTTTTTTCTTTCTTTTCCCTTCTTTTCTACATACTTTGTTGTTGTCCCTCACAGAATTAAAAATCGTTCCCATGATAAAACTTCATAGGCTGCTGTCTGGAATGGGATTGCCTGAAAGAGCTCTGAATGCTGCCGGAAGGAGGAAAGGAGGGACGAAGGGGTGGGGTAAGAGAGAACCCAGACTTCAAACCCAATAGCTGTCACTCAAAATACCATCTTCAATGCTGCATTTGCATGGAGCTTGGGAATATAGCCTGTGGGGAGTTTTATCTGCCTGTCCAGTGACAGCTCGGCCTGGTCCAAGGGCCAGTACTGCGGGTAACATTGCCAGTGAGTAGGATGACTGGAACTGGAGGGGAACATCCTTTTAGCTTTTAGTCTCAGAGCCCTCGGGGACCCACTCGCCATTCCATACACCGACACTGGCTGGAGTTCTGTTTTCAGTGGGCTCTAAGTGGGCTTGGGAAATTTTGACTATGCAATGCTCATTTTCTTCTTCTTCTTTTTTTTTTTTTTTGAAGACTTTCTTGTGAACCCACCAGCTTTGTGAAATTTAAGAACATTGTTCATTGTGTAATTACAGATGAAATATTAGAGAAGTGGACTAATTATACATGATGCACTCAAGCCCAATTAAGCCAGCATCTGTGGTGAACGTAAGGATATTCTGTTTCACTAATAAGAAATACGTTCTCAACAACAGAGAATAAAATTGTTAAATTGGATATGCTGTGGAGATTATAAATATCCTATTAGCATATGAAATGAGGATTAACCTTCTTTAATCATTGCCTGCTGGATCATCAAAAGTCATGTTGCTCCCCCAATATTGTTGCTATATCCATTCTGTAAAATAATAATGAAAAAAATACTGTTGATAAACATAGCTCACTAGATGCTATTCTCATCTACTAAATTAAACTGTTGGAGAAATTCAAGTACTTCCTTAATTGTTTAAGGAAATAGCAAAACTACTTTTACCTATTCACTGTGATATTAAGGCTGATTCAGATTTATTTATCATCCGGTATCTGGAAAGGTATGTCTTCTTGGCTAGGCAAATTAGCCTATTTCAAAATAAATAAAAGTAGACCATCCATTCCAGCTAGCACCACAAGTGACCTTTTGAAAATGTAAATGAAGGGATTGCAAATACCAGGAGTGTATTCAAAATGGAAATGTGTGGGCTTAAGACATAGGGCCACGGTTGCTTCAGGTATTAATTGTTAGACTGTGAATCCAGGGATATTTGTCTTTTAATCTATGTCATTGAATGTTCCATTGGAAGATACTCACATCACCATTGTTGTCTGTGATTTAATAATCAGACCTGGGTGGAGCAATATCTGTAGTTCAGCAATAACGAAGGGGATTTGGGGTAACACAAATTCAGGTTACAGCTAATTAAAAATATTGATTACATGCAGTAACAAAAAACCAATGACAGCAAAGTTGAATGCAGTGACTCATACAGGTATGCGCATAGATTGTGGTCTGACACAGCTCAGGAACAGAAATCAGTCAACAGGGTGGGCGATGGGAGGAAGTCTTTGTTGGAACAGAATGAAGGAGCCGAAATTAATCTTCCTTCCTTGTTTCTTTCCTTTTCTTCCTCTCCCCTTCTATACCTTCCTTCCTTCTGAAGAGTTATTCTTTACATTTCTTCCAAGTTCTGAAGGCCATTTGTCTTTCATTCTTGTGAAAATCATATTTATAGGGCCTAGAATAAGGTGATATTTATAAATATTGAGAATAATTATGGTTATTACAACTTCATGTTTCTAATTTGGTACTTAAAAAAAAAAATCAACCTATATGTCTCTTTTTTACTGGAACCTTTCCTCTTAATTTGCTTAGTCATTCTTATCTAAGAAAGCAAGTTTAGTCCAAACTATAAAAACTTAGACAGAATTTAGAAGAAATTGAGAGTAAATTGGAGTTAACTGCTCTGAGGGGGACAGGGTACACACCACCATGGCCCTTTGGTAGGACACCAAATCTGGGAATACTCCTTGAGGGCAGAAAAGTCTGCCTGGGAAGTTTAAATTTAATACACACATCAAGCATGAAATAAAATGTGATCTGATCACATTAGAAGTGTATGTTTCACTGTGGCAATTCAAAGAAAGCAAGCACTATGCATGTGTAAACCAAAGCCCTTTTTCGTTTTCAGAACCAAAGCAGCTCAGTCAAGGAGGTTTTCTTTCTGTTCAAGGGCCATGTACCATTTCAGTTTTTCTTCTGGTTTCTTGACTTTCAAAGCCACTTGCACTGTATAGATGTGTGTATTTAGAAAAGTTTCTATGTTTTCAGTTTTTCTTCTAGTTTCTTGACTTTCAAAGCCACTTGCACTGTATAGATGTGTGTATTTAGAAAAGTTTCTATGTCTCCTTTATTCTAATGAGAGAGTGAGATGATGCGAATATAGTGTTAATAATAACTACTATTTTTGCTCTTTTGGAACAAACCAACAATTAAGAGTTTCAGCTTTTACTTTCTTTTCAAACTTAATTAAAAGGTACTTTTGCCTTTCAGGAGCCATTTTGACAATTCATTTGAGGGGTTGGGTGAATTAAAGAAAATCCTATCCTTTCAAATTTTAGATGAGGTTGTAGTTTTGCCACAAGATTACTTTACAGAGACCTTTTTGTTTTTCTTTGTTTTGTTTTTCTTCCAGGTCTCACTTGCTTAGCAATTTAGCCTTGCCTCAGAATTGTTACATCATGGGCAAATGGTTTGGTCCTGACATGGGATTGTTTTGGCTTCAGAAAAGTGGTGGAGGATCTCTAGAAGTTACAAAGAAACAAACAAAAGGTAGTATTTAGTGAGAAGATCAAAGGGACATTAAGGCAAAGACTGACTTTCCCTGAAACAGAGCTGGGGACCAGGCCTCCAGTCCAGAGTCCTCTTTGTAATTCATTGCTTGTTTCCCGGCCCCATGATAGAATTCTTCCATAACAGACAGAGGACTTTGTTAAATTGTAAATGAGTATTACTGCCAGCACTCCGTGGAAATATGTTCTTCCCCTATAGCCCGTACATTATTTCTGCTTAGTTTGGCTCACATTTCCCGTAACTATCAGGGAGAACTTAATTCAACTCACACCACATCACTGTACAATTGTGCAGCTCTCTTAATCAACCTTTGTATCAGCCACAAATGTGCAGTATGACCTAATTTGAAAATGTCTCAAAGTGCTGACTCAAACTGTTAGTGAATAAAGGCTAGTCATTACCATTATGACACTAATGTGATGCAAAATAAAATTGAGTTGCATCAGCTGAACATTAGTTTGCAAAAATATTAGTGATTGAATCCATTTTCTGTTCATATTTTATTTATACTTATGTATACATAGATATATCTATACATATGCATATATTTATTTTTTGTTTGTTCGAAACAGCCTTGCAATAACATTTTTAAGCACAGAGGAAGGAAACCACATTGCATCACTGGAAACAAACACTAGATGAAAGACAGAACATATAGATCACTGATTTTCAACTGGTGTGCCGCAGCACACTGCTGTGCCATCAGAGAATCTTAGGTGTGTTGCGAAAAGTTGTAAAGAGCATTAATTAAATTATTTTAGAAAGAAGTTCGAAACACTGCAAACATAATCTTTTTCTTTTTTAATCTTTTTTTTTGATCAACGTAATTTAAGTGTGCCATGGAAGTTTAACTATAGGTTCAAGTGTGCCCTGACCTGAAAGAAAAAAGGTTGAAAAACACTGATACGAGAGATATTATGATTGCCCATCTATACAATGAAAACATACTGTTGTTAAAGTCTTATTGAGTTACTTATCTACATATAAGTAATAAAATATGAATATCATCATCTTGTTCTGTACTTTGACGTGCCAGATTCCTAGATTTTTAACAGTCCTAATACTCCTTTGTATTTACTCAAAAATTGAGCATACTTTGTATTACTCAAAAATTCTGTGACTTTATATTTAGGAATTACAAAGAACTGAGATTGTTTTTCTCATATGGGCTCTCTTTTCTTCTTCCTTACTTGATTAAAAAAAAAATTTTTTTTTTGAGATAGAAATACTCCTTAAAAAATTGGTCATTAATTACCATGAACAAAAGAAAGTTAGATATAAGACTAGAAATTATTTAGCCTCATCCCTACTGATAATACTTCATGGAATGTAACATAAATGATCTTTTTTTACACAGTTCAGATGACTTTGGAGAAAAGCTAAAATGCCTTTTCAATACCTATATATCCTACAGTTGGTACTGATTTCAAACTCTGAGAGGATAATTAGCCATTGAAAATAAATCCACCCGAACCTTTCTTAACATAGAGAAATTGTCTCAATGGTAAATCAAAAATTCCCCTCTGTGTTCTCTTTGGAGTCTTCTGAATTCTGAAAATTCTGAACATAAAAGTAATTCATTAGTGATCAGGTATTTCTGATTTTATTTGTTTAACGGTCCTGGCAAACTAAGTATACGGATACGAGGAAGAAACGTTGTTCTTTAAAATTTTTAACACAAGAAGTTTTGGCTATTAAGAAATGATTTAACCTGATTCAGATTAAGAGACTATATGTCTTCATAATATATTGCTGTGCACAATCAGTAGAGAACATAGCTGCATTAAAATGCTGGTAAGCTTAGTTCATTCACTTTTTAGCAAAACCAGTAAAAGCTTATGGCAAAATGTGTAGAAACTTGCTAGTAGGTGATGACTTTAGGATTTTAGTCCATTTTATATTATGTAATATGTGGCTCAGACTATTGTAGGACTTATGTTTTATTTCCACATTAAAACAACCCAGATTTTTTTTTTAAAAGGTTGAATAATTTGAAAGCTGACTTGTCAAAACCAGCGTTGGGAAGCATGGTGCTCAGGCACACACTTGCCGGCACACTTTCAATTTACCTAAAAAACGGGGGTCGCCTTTTGTAGTTAAAATATGATTGTTCTTATTTTTAAATTACAACGTAAAAGGGTATGTGGGTGTGATTGCTGCAAATGGATTGCCAGCCTTTTAACAGTTCATCATTTTTAGAGGGTGGAAGTATAGCAGCACCCTTCTGAGCAAAATCTTTTCTGTAGATTTTACTTTGTCTATGCCATGACAAATTGTGTGCTAAGTTTTGGAATAATTCTGAGATGTAAGACACCTCCAGGATTGTCCTTGGCATCCCTAGGAGCTGACATTCCTCTTTGGAAGATGAGGAGAGACTGCCCCCTGCCCTTTTAATTGATGATTTACTGTGTTTTCCCCTGGGGCCACAACTGATGATCTGTAAGCTTGTTGAATTTTGAGGCAAATACTAAATATAATCAATATATAAAAATAAAAAAAGAGAAAAAAATGCAATGAAAATTTATGACCTTAACATTCCTTCAGGGTCAAGCAATTTATCAAATTCTCTCACTTTCTGGTTTCAATTACACAGCCATTGTGGAAGGAACTTATTTTAGCAGGTTCATTTGCCTCAGTGGGGAATACAGGACTTTGGCCTAATGCTTCACCTTTAGTGCAGGCCATTTGAGCCTTAGAACAAATACCAATCATCACTCTTTGGGAAAAAAGAATCTGCATCGGCGTAGCCTATTGGAATGGAGTTTCTGTCAAGGTAAACGGTTGTCGGCAATGACTGTGGTAGAGTGGCGATAAATCCCATTTTATTGCTGAAAAATTCCAGCTTCTCTCCATGCCTGACAGCTCCCCACATTCTCATACCCATTTGGGCAATTTCTGCACTATGTCCATCTGGTTCTCATTACCTCTCAACCTGCCTGCGTCTGATCTAGAAAAAGAGCAGGTCAGAAACTGAGGGGGGGGAGGCTGGGTGGACGGGGGGAGGTAGTGTTTGTGGGGAGAAACCAAGGTGATGAACAAAACAGAAAGCAGGGGGTGGCCCATGGGGGTCGGAGTAGAAGTGAGGCAATAATGGGGAGATCAGGAATTCCAGCTAAGACTCTGAGTGGTCCCTAGAAGGGTCCATGTAGAGATATTTAAGAATGATAATGACAGAGCCCAAGCCAGAAAGCCAGGGGAACCTGTGTCTTGAGATTCAGGCTTTAAAAAGACACCTGTTTTAAGATGGAGGAAAGAGAGAGAGAGAGAGAATGTGTTAGGTATGGGTGGGTGGGGACAGGTTAAGCTGCAGCAGTGCCAGTAAGATTATCACAGAGTACAGAGGCTCTATCCTAGAAGAGATTAGAGTCTGTGTACACAGTTGGCAGTCTTCTAAATATGAGGAGTGAACTCTGCTGGAGATTCAATTTCGGGTTAAAAACATACTTTTCTTGAAGAAGAAAACTCTGGGGTTTCCAACATCCTTGTCTCCATTCATGCTTCCCAAGAAAAATAATATTTAAAAACTCACTTTAGGAGGAGTTCATGGAGTAATAGGACTAGTACTGAGTCACTTTGGTATTCCTAACTCTACAGATGATCGTTTTTGGAACTGCAGTGCATTTAGGCCTTCAGAAACTAGGTCTCATTCTCTGAAGCTGAAATCCTTTTGATCATAATTACCAATGACCTAAAATTACCCACAGTCACCATAGGATGCCTCCACCCCAGGACAAAAAAGAAACATACACAGTAACTATCCGATAACAGATATAAACAAAAAGCCAACTTCTTTAGTAACTTAAATTAGAGTAGGATGAAACTGCATAACTATATGTCTAATATAAAGTTTGTTGATTATTATTACTCTGGTGGGTGACTGGGGCCCTTATAGTTAATACTAAAATAAGGATGGTTAAAGTATTTTGATGTATAAATGCTGAATAGCTGAAAACTTTTCATAAGAATCTAAAGAATGGTTACATGAATGGTAGTTATTTCACCACTTGTTTTGAAGTCAATTTTTTATGCAAATGTATTAAAACCAGGTATGATTGTCTATTCTTAAACAGATTGGAGAACTGGCATTGTTAGGATTTACAGATAAATTCTCCTGCATTCGCTACGTTTGTACAGACTGACGTCTTAGCATCTCTGGATCCCAGGGGTACAGAGTGAATTTCTGGTCTTTGGAATTAGCTTCTTCAATACTTAGACCCCCAAGTGCTGACGTGAATATATTTTTTTATTGGTTAATTCTAATATCAAAACTATGTTAAATTTTAGTTGCTGAGCTGGGCTCTTTAGACAAGAAATACTGTCTTCTAATATTGGAGATTTAATTTCTAAACTCTGAAATCATGAGTGGGGAAGGAAATTTTATGAAATACACCTGAAATTATAAATGAACCCCACATGGGTATTTAAGCAGCGAAAGAAGTTATTTGTAAAAATGTTTAATAGAAACAACTAGATAATTTGGACTGAAATAAATTACACATCATCAAAGATGGAAGTTTGTTGTTTGGCAATTTTAAAATGAATACTTTTAGTCCAAAAATATGCTCTTTAAACAGACATTTTTAGGTGGACATATTTAAAGGCACAAACCTTTAGCTAGAGTCGCTTATCTACTGTAATGGCCTTAAAATATGACCTCTCTAATTTGGAAAGTAATTTTAGATTCTTAGCCAAGAAGAATCTTGCTTGAACTTTACTTTTCTAGGCTGCACATATATCAGAGAAATGTGATCATTTAAATTCTAAAGGATGTTTGTTTCTTTTAATAGCATAGCAGAGAATTAATGGCATGGGGGAGGTGAAGTGACAGCTTAACTTGATGCTTGATAGCTGTTTACTTATAAATGTGTGCCACAGACTTGTGTCGGTAAGAGAAGGGGAAATAAAGAAACCGATGGCTTTTAGGGACCTTAAGGCACCTGGAGGAAAGTGCTTAGAAGGCTATTGAAATATTTACAAAACAGATCATTTACATTTAGGTTTTGTATATGTAAAACCTCAAGTGCCTACAAAAAGAGAGAACCAACTTGGGCTATGAGAAATATTTCAGCATCAAAATGGTTAATAGTATTATAGCTTCAAAAGAGCCTATTGGCTCACCCTCAAGGATGCCCTGCAGTTGTTGTTAAAGTCATCAGATGAAGCTAGCCTTCTCAGCTAGCCTTTAGATTTGTCTGCTAACAGTAAAAATACTACAATAAATCGGTAACATATGTTGCCAGGCAAGGAAGAGTGATATAGATAAAGAGACTAGGAGACCCAAACCAAGTATAATGTGAAAAGAATTTAACGTTCAATCCATTGGCTGCCTAATTACCATTTGAAAACTAATGTGAAAGTGTTACTGTTATTTGCTTATGTTCTTCCTCATTTTTCTTTTTTTCTCTTCAGATTGTATTCTTACCCAAACACTCCTGGTGATTGCCTGCTTTGCGGCTTTGGGGTAAGTCCCAGTTTTCCACAACCTTAAGGAAAAAAAAAATGCATAACATAAAAGATGCCAGAAAGTCTTCTCTGTCCTGGTGTTTGGGGGTCTGTGAAATATACTTGGGTTTGTTGTGGGAGGGGGGTAAGGAAATAAAGAGAAGAGGATGGTTTCTGCAAGGATCAAAAGTGTAGGAGAAAGTCCGCATATATGCAAATGAGGTTCCCATCAGGAAAGCTGTCTCTGCACCGAAACGACAAAGCTTGGAACACACATAATCCATTATTCTCACTAGCATTTAAAATATAGAAAACAAAATCTGCTTTGGGAATTGACTGAATATTTTAGTTAGCTTTTTTATTGAGACATCCTTTGAAAAATGGCATAATATAAATAGTTTTACAAAGCAACAATGTAATCAATCTCTAAAGTAGAATATAAATCAAGGATTTCATTAACTGCGGGTAGCCAGTTTAAATTGTAGTCTTGTCCATAATGTCTATCTATCTATGTATGTCCAAGTTATATTAAAAACCTTTAAATGGCTTTGTAATATCAGCTACATCTAGCTATTATAATAATTAATGGTACTGTTTTATAAATCAATACATGTATTCTTGATAAATTCATATCCAGTTAATGGTGTAATTTAAATAAAAAATTAATGTAATAAAGGACATACAGAAACGAGCAGGAAATCTTTAAAGGTTAAGAGCCAAATTTGTCTAAATTCATTTTTAACCTGTTTTGGAAAAGTTTATATTTAAAATCAGCTGAAATTTACCTTGTTTCCATAAAACTAATCTTGCTATTTCTGGTCGTATCTACTATTGAATTTTTAGGATATATTTTTTTAACTGTTAAGTTTTAATCACGTACTTAAAATACTGTGAAATATTTTACTGCTATTATATTTGGTTATTACTTGAATATCCTGTAGTAAAACAGAACAAAAAATCTCAAACCAGTATTTAGTTTTACACACAAATGAAATGTAATTTTTTTATATGCATATAAATGAACTGTTCTGAAAATCTCCAAATCTGTATATAAATTTTATTTAAGAGGCAAAAGGACTGATTGATTCAATGAATTAGCATGTGTTCGAGCATCGTGTTTTCACCCCTTCTGCTGGGTGACACCCTAGGAATTTTAGAAAGAAAAAAAAATGCATGGGAGAGTCTCAAATGTATGGTAACGCTGCACACGGGTAGAAAAACGTCCTACATTAAGAACAGTGTGTTACTTACTGTTCTAATTAAAAAAACACAGAGCACAGGCATATTAAAGAATACCAAGATTTAGAAAAAAAAACACTGAAGGTTGCATGTTGACAAATACAATATCGAACCTTTCCAAATAAAATTTCATTCAGTTTATGGTTTAAGCATTTTACAAAAAAAAAAAAAAAAAAAAAAAAAGTCTTTTAGAATTATGCAGACCGGTCTGCCCTGCCACCCTCCCTGACATGGTGCAGAAATGTTCCTTTAATCCACTGAGCTTTTTCTGACATTTTTCGTAACATTGCTGCGTCTTATTGAGAGCAGCACAGGAGGCATGTGCAGTTCCCTTTGACACTGATGGGTGTTTCAAAATGTCTCAAAATGTTGAGCCAGAGAGGGGGAGAGAGAGAGAGGGAGAGAGGAGAGAGAGATTTGCGACCAGTCACTTCATCAATAGAACTACAGGGGCAATTACTATTTGTTAAAAGTTTACATTTCAAATGAAGCTCAATTTTAAAGAAGGCTCATCCTTTTGGAAGGTCTGGTGCTTAGGAGAGGGAGAGCAAAGTGCAGAGTATGATTACACGTTGAAGTGCACTCAAGTACTGGAACCATTTAAAATGCATTGTGAGGTATATATCAACCAGTGTGATGTAAACACTCCTAATTCTTCATGAAATCAGCACATTGTACCCCGTAAATGCATTAATGTATACATGATCTATGCGTTTATGATTTAATAAAAAAATAAAAATATGAAATGTATTGTGTTTTTAGACGAAATCTGCAGCAAAACCTCTCCTAAGAGGCTTAGTTTAGGTTTTATAGTAGGAACATAAAAAAGACCAGGTTACAGCAACATGCTGAAATATGGGGTACATTTTAAATATCTTCATTTAAAAACGTATGTTTATTTTCCCTCCTGGGATCACTAACTGTGTGTCTCCGTAGAGAAAGCAAGGACATGCTACATTCTAAAAAATTATCTGTTCCAGGGATCACATTCCAGGACAGGTTTGAGCATTTTTGTTACTACAGATAACCTCTTAATTATGTCACTGCCTTCCACTTGTTAATCAGGGACATTCAACAGAGTTAACCATGGAGTGGCCGCCTTTGGAAAAATACATTCTCATGGAGGATGAGAAACACATTTTATTCCTTTAATCATATGCATATTACATGTGAAAACCTATGTATTGATCTGCTTTAAATATGTTAACACCTATGAAACGGTTGAGATGCCCGTAACTATGTTGTTCATTACTTGCGACTGTGTAGTCGGTGAAAAAGCTTTCAGGGAGAGATAATTTTACTTTTCCTGCCTCTCCCCTCCCCCTCTCTCACATCCCCTGAAATTGCTATTTGAACTAATTTTAGGTTCCCTCTGCAGTCACCAGTGTCTGAGATGCTCAGATACTCTTTCAGAGAAAAATGTGTAAGTGAAGTAAATAAAATCACGTTTCACTGTTCCTTTATCAACCCTCCTAGGTAGTTTTTCTGCCAGTGAACCTACGCTGTTAAGACCCATAAAATTATGCAATAGTGACTTCTTTGGAGGTTCTCTAATCAGATAATAGCTGGTGTTGGGAGGGAAGGGCCCAAGGCTATGTTGCTGGCACTTAACACTATGGTTGGTCATTACTTGTCTGGTAAAGACCAATAAACAACTGATTACTATCCTGTAAGGAGCCAATATTTTACATTTACCCTGGTTATTTTTCCCTTTCTTTTTCAACTTCTTATACTAGCAAGTATTTGTCAAGAAGATCTATGAGGAAGAAACCTCACAGGCACCTTAAAAATAAGAATTTTCCTAGCATGAAATGATGCTTTTGTGGCAAGGTGAGAATAATTCTGGCTTTTAGAAGAGCAAAGGTTTGGTTAGTTAAGTCTATTATTTTCAGTCAGGGACACCCCTGGACGCCCTCCCTGTGGCTGCTCTGTCCCCTTCCTCCCTTTGTGACAGGTTCACAGGCTGCAAGGAAGGGTGTTGAAAATGCAAATATTTATATTTGAGCTCTGGCAATAACAGACCTGTTTTGCTTCCTCCATAAGGCTGTGATAATTGCTCCTTCATACCTGAAACTACGTTTCATTTATCTCTTTACACATGAA
Organism: Loris lydekkerianus; assembly: GCA_963574355.1. Classification (NCBI taxonomy): domain Eukaryota; kingdom Metazoa; phylum Chordata; class Mammalia; order Primates; family Lorisidae; genus Loris; species Loris lydekkerianus. The sequence continues at coordinate 65,855 of CAUYPK010150815.1, read as the reverse complement.
GATGGTATATAAATAAAAAGTAATTTGTGGTAAGGAAATGGTCATTTGAAATAATAATCCTACATTTGACTATATAATCGTTTATAGCTGTAAGAGTCATCAATGCAAATTTCTACACTTGTAAAGAAAACTTGATTGTAAAGGGGAAATTTGTGCATTTTTGAATGCTTATTGAATTTGAATGCCTGCCTGGGTCAGAGAAGAATAAGGTGGCTAAACGGAGGACAGGAGAGAAAAGGTGTGCCCTTTACATGTGTATCAAAACCAGTGTATTCTACCACCTATTTAGACTTCTTGTTACAATTTCATTGAGTTTCTCTTCGCATTTAAATATTATTTTTTTACTTAATCAATGCAAATTGTAAAATAGGGAGTCTTTTAATATGCCTTTCCTTCCCTGGGATCTTCCTCTTAGAATGAACAGAGGTACACTGCTAAGAACTGGACCTTGGTTTTACAACCTCATACAAAGCTAGGCAATTCTGGAGCCAAACAAACAAAGGGGGTGTAAGCAATTTCATTTATTTTGATAATCCTCCTCCTGCACCGCAGCATTTTGCTGTCTTTGTCAAAGTGAATGACAACAATTTGGCCAACTCTCTCTGAGCTGCACTCCACAGTGACAGGCAAATTATCAGAGGCCCTGCACTTCTTATTATCAGAGGAGAAGCCATCAGGGGGACGCATGGAGGATACCTCTCCCTTGTCACTGTTTGTCAGTGGGACAAGGGCCACTGCTATGGGTAGCTGACAGGTAATTTCAACAATAACAATTACTCCTATTACTGGTGTCATAAACAATTCGCCCAAGGCATGACAATAGCAAAGCTTTATAATTCAATGCCATATAAATAAATGCCATCAGGTAACAAGTAATTTAGCTCCAATCAAGCCTTCACCCCGGCATTAATATTGTTATTGCAAGAAAATGGAAAATTGAAAAAATTCAATATGTTAATGAATCAAGAGAAGTTCAAGGGCTAGATGAGAAGAGCAGAAAAAAGAAAACCAAAATTATTATGCTATCATATTTGGTGCTATCCTGGGGGCCAAACATCAGTATAATTATGTTAAGACAAGAAGGGGAGGCTGGAGTGCTGATGCCTTAGCCTTCAAACCAGAGGGGGAAAATGTGACACAGCCTTTCAAAAAATCCACCTTGCTCCAATTTCTAAAGCGTGTACGTAGATATATGAGAATGTATATATAATGTAGCATTTCACTGGCTTTTTTTCCTACCTGAAATATTTCCTATGAAGGACAGGTCTGAGTATCAAAGGAGCATTTCCATCTGTTTAAGAAAATCACATCAACACCTGCTTCTTTTACATGAAGTCTCATAACGAAACTATTTTAATAAGCCTTTTTTTAATGTGGGGTGAAGGTAAAGCTGAACGTCATCTCTGCTTTCCAGCTGTCCACCTTTTGGATGTGGACTGGAAGATACTGCGTTATCTTGGTCCATAAAACTTCCTGATCCAACCAATTTGCAATTTTAGTATTTGTCCAGCGAGACAATGTGCCATCACGGTGACAGCAGTAGAAGAATTTGAAAATCTCTAATTAGGAGAGCTGCAGAGCAATTAACGCATGTCAAATTTCACTTCATCAAGTGCCACTCTAATTTTCCCTCTAAAAATTAATGGATTTTTTTCTTTTGGTGTGTGTGTCTCCCCTTAAGGCAATGTTGATTCAAATCTGCTCAAGATGCAGTGTTGCACAGCTAAGCATCTTCTTGATTACAATCCGCCACACTTCTAACTGCGCTCATTCTCACTGCCACGGATACTTTGTCAACAGTCAAATTACACCACGCTGATGACAATACATAATAGTGTGTTCCTCCTCGGAGGCCCCTGTCAGGGGATGGGGTTCAAAAAATGGGATTGTTTTCTTCTTAACTGTTTCTAAAGGAAGTTTGTATAACCAAATTCCTCATCAGGCATTCATTTTTAAAAATTGATTTGTTAATTTCAAAGAAAAAGATAAAAGGAATAAAATGATGACATATGAAAATTCTTCACTGAAAAAAAAAAAAATCAGAGGAAGAATGAGGAATTGAGAATATCTGTGGCCAAAGTTTTGGTTAAACACTTTGTTCGGAGACATTTTCAAGAGCACTATTCTTGGTTAAATACCAGATTTTTTCCCCTTTACTTATGATCTATAAACATTGGAAGCCTCTCTTGAACAGACTGTATTTAGATTGTGCGAGAAGTTTGTTTAACTGCCATATTTGCCAGAATCCTCAAAACATCACAGGACCCAGAAGACGAATGACGTTTTGGGGGGGCGGGGGAGTGGGTCCGGACTGTATATTCCGGATAAATGTTGATTCATTTTAACTATTTTTTGTCCTGGTTGCTTGTTGCAGATTGGTGCGCCTGAGGCATCAGTATATGTAAGGAATATTTCCCACTGAAAAATGGAAGAAAGAAATGTAGCAATTAGCAGAGGATTTTTATAGCCCTTTTAAGAGATTATTCAGTTTTTAAATTTTTGAAAAAACTATCAGATTTAGAACAAAAAACAAGGAAATTAAACAAAATGTTAACTATATCTCCTTACAGATTTTCGGAAAGTGGAGAACAGTCATTCTATTGATACCCTAGTTTTCTCAGTGTGTGAGTATAATTTTTGATTGTTTTCTTTAGCCATATTCAATAAAATAATCTAAATTCATGGAATCTGCACTTTATTTTTTTAATTCACAGGTCAAATCCAGCTTTTTATTTGCTGACAACTAACTCAAAAATTAAAACTCGGTGTTTTGAGGTTTGTATTTTCAAAAAATTAAAGGTCTGTTCCTTCTCTTATAGCCCCACCCAGCACGTTCTTAAGTGATCTCTTCAAACAAAAGAAAATGACATCCCTCTTTCAACTAGCCAAATGTTAGATTCTCTCAAAACCGATTGGGGACTCACTAGAAGTTTTGCAATTAGATTCACACAAATTGAATTATTTCCTTTCTTCCCAAACATCATTCTTAGAACTTTATCAATATAATTATACTGTGTTACAGTTTCTTGTGGCTCGTTTACAAATAAAGGTATTTTGATAAAGCCAAGCTCTGTGTACCTTAGAAGAACAAAACCCGAAACAATCTCATATTAAAATATTACAAAAGGATTGTAAAGGGAAACTTAAAGGGAGAGAACTTGATTATATAATGCAATCCAGCAGTAATCAATTTTACCTTCAATATCTTGCTTTTGTTTTCAAAATGCTAAATAAACAATACATAATGCATCCCTCATCAGCCAAACCATGGAGGCTCTGTGCTCAAATAACAGGAAACATATTCAATTTTCCTAACAGAAGACAGTTCATTAAGCTGTGCCACATCAAATAAAACTTTAATTTCTCCAGCATCAGAGTCGCAATGAAAGCAATTGAAGAAGATGAGCCATATGGTACTTCTATCAGCAAACACATATTGCTCATTCCCCCAAAGTTTTCTAATTCTGCTCCCCAGACCTGTGTAATATAGATAATGTGCTCCGAGAGCAGCAACCATGAGCTATCTAGTGTACACTTCTAATACTGTATTTAATGGGAAATAATGAATCATAAAAGCCTCGAGAAGACGGCTTTTGCTAACCTAAATCTCAGCTGTAATTTCATTGTTCTGTGCCTAAGATGCTGTTTGCCCTTTCCAAACAACAGCAGTTGAACATAATTATGCCGCTGCAAACCTGGGCTTGAAAAAACATCCCTAATATAACCAAGTTTCTATTAACTCCTGAAATTCTGAATTTAATGACGCACTGGTACAGACATTGAGATAACCGAGCCTGTGTCATTTTCAAATCCAAAGAAGCATTTTCTCCTTCTCTTTGGTCAAACTGTTCAGTGCTTTTAATGCTCCCTCCTCCACCCTCTCCCTGCCTCCACCCCCACCCCCACCCCATGCAACAGGAGTGGCCTGATTAAAAATGAGATTTTCTCATTATTAGCAAATTTGACATTTGCTTGATGAAATGCACATAAAATGTGAAAGCTCCACAGTACCCAGAAGAAATGTCTCCACTCCAATACTAGCTCCCAAGATGAAATAATTTAGGTAAGGGAAATGTGAAGCTCCTCGTGAGTCTCTGCGGCAGAATGCTAGGATTGTGTTATAAATGAAACGACCAAATAGTGCTGAGCTTTTAGAGTGGTGGTATTTCCCCACATAGGGAGGGAATAGTGTTTCTTCTTTCCCCTTAGCTGCTTTGCCTGATCACCTAAACACCACACACACGCTGGAACGCAGCAATTTCCATGAGCCTAGCCTCCCTCTGCTAAGATCTCGGGGTTAGGGTTTTGTTCATTTCTAAGAGAGAAATATTGTTTTCCCTTCAAACAGGTCAATAATTTAAGCTTTTCCATTTTTAAAGCTCATCGAATCAATATTTTACCAACATGATGCTAATTTAAAATACCATCAAATAACAATGTGGATACATATTGAAAACATTTTAATGGTTTTGTTTGTTTTGGTGTCATAGGAACCAAGAACAATTAAATTAAAAAGAGACTTTTAAAAGTTAGAGATTGCCTTTTTAAAGCTTATTAAAATCAGCATGTTACACGCCTGTCTCAGAATTAGCTCTCACACTTGATTGCCATCATTAAAACTAGTTGTTTGGGTGCTGCTCAAAGCCAATTCTTACTAGTTATTTACTTGAAATTTCTTTCCATGAAATTTAAAAAAAAAAAAAAAAAAAAAACAAAACAAAAAACCTTTCTAACTAGTGGAAGAAACAGTCACCAAAAAAATGAAAAAAAGAAAACTCAAAAAACAAATGTGAGCTACCACAGCAAGACAGCAACATTAAACCACAAAAAGACCAACAGGTAAAATAACTACAGTAACATCTAAAACATACTCAGGAAAAAAAAAAAAAAAAGAAAAGAAAAAGAAAAATCACAATAACAACAAAGAAGCAGTCCATTGATTATATTTCATGAATGCCTTAAAACAAATGTTTAAACAGTTTTCTGAAACAGTGCAGAAAACCTCTGCATGCTCCAGTGGGTTGCAATGACAATGGTCTATTGCAATGTAAAACACGCTGGAGGATAAAAAGGTGCTTTTTGTTACCATTTTATCAAAGCTGTTCATCTTCAAGCTGCAGGCAGCGTTTTGCTGGAATTGCAGATATTTCTCTGTCCAGGCTCCTTTGTTTGTGCATCTCATTTGCATATATTTATCTCCAGCTGAGGGTGCTTTCTGCTCATTAAGGCCTCCCTTCACATTATTTCATAAGCCAGCTGCTAAGAGGGATTTCACCTGTGGTGACTGAGAAAAGAGGGGTGAAAAACTAAATTCTTCATAAAAAGGAAATCTTCTGAGTCTCTTCCCCTATAAATGGGCACCATTTGTGTTAAACAGCCTCTTGTCATGATAGATGCCTCCAGAGGTCAGGGGTTAAAGTTGATCTGAAGGTCAGCAGTAAAACAACAGACAAACCAGACGCCAAACTGGTTCCTTAGCTGTCGGTGGGAGCTGTGGTACAACCAGGTCTTGAACCTTTTTCAACCTCTAATAAAACAGGGGATGAATCTGAAGTGGATCAACCAGGCCCCTGAGGAAGCAGCACAGAAAAACACAAATAATATCAATATCAGGCAGCCACAGGAAACAATGGGGCATTTCTCAGTGCTACATGCATGCTGCTATTGTTTCAAGGGCTGGGGAATTAATTCCACTTATTTATTTAAGGCGTGTCAACTCACTGCCTAAACCTGTTTCAGTGTCAAGATGAATAAAACTTTTATGGCTCATAAAATAGAGCCATTCATCTCAATGTTCTTTGTGGTACGGTCCCCCCTCTTCCCCCCCCAATACTGAGCTAGGCCCCTGCTCCGAAATGGCTACATCTAAACCCACTGCTGCTGCGATCCACACCATATTAGAGAAAAAAATTATTTCGCTGGCAAATGGATCTCAACAGAAATGACGTAGGGAAGCATTTTAGCTACGATATGATAGTCCCCAAAATTCTTCTAAAAACTCCTCACCCAGTTGCATCTGTTTTGAGCATGCATTATTTACAAAGCAGAAGTTTTATTATTTTGGTGGAAAAGTTCAAAGAAGATAGTGCTAAAAAAAATTAGTTGTAGAGAATGGAGAATATTATGGAAGGTATTCCACTTTACTTTAGAAACGCAACCTTGTTAGAGTCGCTCTTTCCCATTCATCATTCTTTCTGCCTCGTTTTCACTGTTATATAGTCAGCTTGTGCTGAGGTAATAAGCAAATGTCTTCTCTAACTCTACTGCTCTGAATTTTATGTTTAATTTTAAGCATAAAATGGCACACATAAGTGGAAAAGAAAATGCATTTATGGGATTTTTGTATTATAAATTTTTTCAAAGTTCAGTTATAGAATGAATTTTACTTTTGATTTCCTGACACATGATTTTAATAATAATATAATACTAATAAACAAGTTAACATTTGTAAAGTGCCACACAGAATGCTGAGCACCTGCGTTTTCTCATGCAGTTATTAGTGATGATTCAATCCATGTCACACAGGTCCATTTAAAAGGGACTGTTATAAAGCTCTTTATTACCCACAACATATTTTAGTTAAAAGAAAACGTTCCAATCAAACAATATTTTTCATATAGCACACCATTATAGTTTTAACAGGTGACACCCTGGGAACATGATGGCTTTATATTTAAATGAATTAAAGAAACAATTTGATGGCTTTTCACAAATTTTCCAATCACAGTTTTAATCGTGTACATTACATCTCTTTGCTTTTTTATAAATGTAAATTGATTTGTGAAGAATTCACTTACTGCTTCCCTAGTTGCCTAGTTTCTGAGTTCTCTAATGAATATTGTAGCCTTTACTTATGAAGCTGGATTATTTCTGATTTAGTACATTGGTAGGCCAGGGTTTTTCCCCCATGAACTCGTTTTTTTTCAGCAAGTAGAGCATTTGAAAAGGGCCCCCAAAAGAAGTTGTGCTTTCACATTTTGCCTATATAGAACGATATGGCCCTAGGGAGAAAGAGGGTTTCAGTTTTGGAGTCCCAAGTACTGCGGAAGATTCAACTGCTCTTTCTTTCCCATCTGACCTGGTGGGTGCACCTCACAGGTGTACTGGTAGCTTTACGTACCAGCGTAGTCCATTTACTAAGCAGCCCTGTTTGAAAATGCAATTGCTTTCAAGAACATAGTTCAGCTTATAATTGACTGAGTTTTGGAAATCTATAGCAATGTGTTTTGCCTTTCAACATGGAGCTGGGGATTTTTCTTCTATAGCCAATTACGGTTTGACAAAGGCAACTAGTCTTGCTTCACACAAGGAGCTCAACTTGTGGTTGGAGAAATTTTCCGACTTCTTAAATGTTGTTTATATCCTCATTTTTATAGACCCTCTGCCTTCCCAAAGCACTTTACAAGTCCCTCTGTAAGTGACTTACCAATTTTCTTTCTGACCTTCTGCATTAAATTTAACCCTACTCCACCCCCAATCCAGAACCTGCAAGCAATTCAAACCAGAGCAAAAATATACAATTTACCCTCTCCAAGTCTGCACTGACATCTTTCGTTTTTCTTTTAGTCTAATCTAATCTCTAATTCTTAAGCTTTGGCAAAATAGTTAAAAACGTTAAGTGCTAGCAAAGCCTCCTGCCTCCCCCTCATATCTGTCTCTGTTTGTGGAATGGGTCCCAGTTTCCTCCTCTTCTTCTTCAGCCCCGGCCTTCAGGTCAGAACACTGTAAATACACACAGCCCTGGCTGGACCCATAAATCTGAGTAAAGGGCAGCCTTATATATTCAGATAAGCGCAGGCAGAGTTGGGGGCATGAAAGGAGGGAGAAGCAGCAGAGTCTGAAGCTCTGTCCCCATGTTCAGAGACCTGAACTATAAAGACCAAGAATCCTTGGTGGGGAAGGAAAAAACAATTTTGTCTTGGAACATCACTCCTTATTTGTAATGGATGGACGTTGGCGCTGCTTCCTCTTGGTTTATTTTATTTTTCCACATTGCTTATGTTTACATCCTTAGCAAACGTATTATCGTAGAGGCAATCAAATTAAACAATAAATTTCATTTATTTCCAGTGTCCCTTTTTTTAAAGTGTATTTGTATTTTGACCCGTGTGTGTGTGTGTGTGTGTGTATGTGTGTGTCTGTGTATGTGATACAATGTGAACTGAAGTCATTGTACCAGAAAATCTTCTCCACCATAATTTTTCTATCCCAAGGTCTTTGACTGAATAACTGTGTTGTTACTCAACGTGTTGAATCTGCAAGAAAAATATGTCTGAGGGATTTGGGAATGACAGTGTGATAAATAAAAGGTTACATATCCTTCAGTAGTCAAGGCTTCTACTTCATTCCTGGGTCCAGTATTTTCTGTTAGATCTTTAGATCTCCATATTTTCCATGCCTCCTGAAAGACAATCCTTCTTGGGGGATGTGTGAACCAGATTATTTTTATAATGGAAAATCTTGAGCAAGATGGCCAGGGTTGAGAAAGTCTGTCTGCCTGATTCTTCCTTAGATGCAATGAGTCACACGGAACATTTGCTGGTGTGTTTGAAATTGTAGGAAAATGTGTTGGTTTATTCCCAAGCAATATTTTATATTTTGTCATTTGTACATATATATAATTTTTATCTCATTTCTCTAGGTTACTTTTTAGGCTGATAGAAAACTGACTTTTTTAAAAAAGGCTAATTTATGCTCTCCCAAAGAAGCTTCTTTTCTTGGGTTGAAAAATTAGTGATCATTCCATATAAGTTAAGAGAATGTTATGGGAAAAATCGTCAACACAGTAATTGGGCTGAGAGCCCAGGGTGTTGTCTACACCTTTGACAAATCCCTTAAACAATAATAATGGTAAGAAGAATTACTACCATTTATTGAGCACTTACTTTTGGAAAGCAATATACAACAGTACAGTCATTTGATTCACATTTGCCTTAAGTCAAATTAGAGATATATTTTTTTTCAGTTTTACAACAAGTGGTAAATGAAGTCTCACAGTCTTTATTTATTTAATTTTGCACAAATTAAACACACACACACACACACACCTTTGACTCGAAAAGTGAAGAAACTGTCCCAGAGCATACAGATAAACCTAGAATTTGAACATGGACCTGGTTTTACAGCTCTCTCTTCTGAGCTGCCTCTCGTGGGCTCCGGTTCTGCCTCTCCAGAGTTATGTCTATTCAGTGGTGATATTCTGTGTCCAGTTGTTTTTCCTCAATTCATGACAATCCCGTGCCTGGCTTTGGCATTTTCAATAACTTCTTGGCATCTTGGCTTGGCTACCAAAGACCTCCTGGACCACGTGTCTGAAACTGAACACATGTACTCTTTCTGGTTTCAAGTTTTTCTTTTACTCTAAATCACTAATTCTTATGGTTTGGCCAAATAGTTAAAAATGTTCCATGTACAAACAACTTGACCTGCTTCTTCTCTGGGCTCTCAGGGTGCTTAATGGGAGCACCCTAGATTCTGTAGTCCAAGTTAAGGGCTCTCTGGCTACTCGACTCTCCCCTGTCTCACCACTGTGGTTATCCCTGTGACCTGGCAGAGTAGTGACCTGCTGCAGGTGCACTGCAGTCTGAACATTTGAGTTGAACCCTGGCTCTCTTATTGACCCACTGTGTCGTGTTGGACAAGGGATGTTACTCTTCAGTGCCTTGATTTTTTTCATCTGTAAAATAGGGTCTGAATACTATTTATTTACTAAGTCAGTCTAGTTCAGACTTTTAGTAGTGCTTGACAAAAATTATTAAAATCCAGGTTCCTAGATTATAAAATAAAATGAGGAATAAACATGATACTTTCCTGCTTAAAAATCTTTAAGACTCCCATTACCTTCAAGTCTAACCACGGAGTCTGGCAAAGGCTTTTGTAATCTTGTTCCAACTGGCAATTCCAGAGTTATTTTCCACCATGACCCTCTTAGCAATTTGCACTATAACAGCAAAAAATTATACGTGTGATATTCTTTTGTGCCTCCAGACTTCTGACTATGCTTTGCCCTCTCCCAGGAATACCCTTTCTTTCTGTTTCCATCTAGGGAAAGTACATTTGTCCTGCATGGCTCAGTTCAAATGTCATCTATTTTTTTTAGAGCAGCATAAACTTAATCAGTCATTTCTGGAGTGTCTTTCCGCTTTAGAACCTAACAGGTTGTATGGCAATCTTCTGTGCTATAATTATTTGTCTACCGCTAGGTTGTGACAGTCCTGTGGGCGGAAACTGTGTCTCTTTCAACTTAATATCCTCTGTTCTATAATCTCCTATACAGTGGGAGCCCCCAACTTCAGATTAATACATAAAATATCCTTCCTTATTCCTAAAAATGACTTAAGGCAAATGTGAATCAAATGACTGTAATGCCGTTAACTAGTTGAATTAACTTCTGTGAGCTTAAGATAATAAAGGCAGTGAACGTGTAACAAAATTAAATTAAAAACCCCAAGTGCAATTATATTTGTTTTTAACTGTCTCCAAACCATTGTGTTTTCTTCCTAGAACATGTGTTATGCTTTTCTGATACCATAAGAAAATTTGCAAATGGAAGTCCTTTAGAGCGTTTTATTTGATACAGAACATTTATATTTGATGCCACATTTCATTACAAAAGGAGCTGGCTTTTTTCTTATCAGCCTTAACTCTAATCCTAATGTTTCATGAGGGGCAGCATATTAGTGATTAAGATCATAGGTTCTAAAGCCAGAATGCCTAGGGTTAAATGTCAGGGCTGCTCCTTACAAGCTGTGTAAATGTTGGAAACAATTTCCCCAGCACCTGTTATTTTATCTGTAAAATGGGTATCCCAGTAATATCCACTGGAGAGAGTAGTTATGAGGACCAAATGAGTTAATGCCCTTGGCACTCAGGTGAGAGTCAGACTTACAGCAGATACCCTAAAAATGTGCCCTTTCATTGATTGGTGTTTACAGGAGAGATGCTTAGCGTCCCATAGAAAGCTGAGAAGTATTTCATCATCAGGGAACAGCGGGGAGAGAAGGAGCCCTGGAGAGCTTGTGTGAGTTGGCCCATTCCCCTGTCTGAGGCCTCAATCAACGCTGTGCTTCTTCTCATTGTTTTACACACAGAACTAAATCTAGGAACAAATGCTAATTTTAACTTACCAGGAAGGTTAGCTCCAGAATTGTCCTGTCTGGGTTTGAGTTTCAGCTCCATGACATGCTGGCTGTGTGCCCTTGGACAAGTGTTCTCAATTCTATAAGTTTCTCTTCTGACAAAGAAGGGGAAAAAGGTTAATTTTTACTTTCCACCTTTTGTGACAATTAAATGAAAAAAAATAGCACTCAACATATTTATCACAGTAAATATCATACAGTAAGTGCTTAATATGTGTTGACTACTCTTGTCATGCTGGAAACACTGGAATATATTTACTATATGATGTGATTTCCCTCACATAACTACAGAATCATGTAAAAACATTTATGTAGGTTTAAAAAAAATGAAGTGAGTACCTGTATATTCACCATTCCAGGTTAAAAAAATAAAAAGTTACCAGTTGCTCAGATGTCCCCTGAGTGCCTTCCTGGGTACATTCCCAGCTCGGTCCTGGTGGGGTACTGTTCTCCTGGCCCTTGGATCATCCCATGTTCAATTTTAGTATTAAACAATACCTTATCTGCCTTCCTCTTTTATGAACACCGTGTTAGTGTAATTGTTACATGGACATAGATATTGTCTTGTTTTCACACTCCACAGATACAACTGGATTTTTTCCTGTTGTCTAGTTCATTCAATGCCACTGCTTATAGAGTTTTATTATATCAACACTCCACAATTTATTTCTATGGATGGACATCTGGACTGTTATTTATTTATTGCTGTTACAAACACTGCTGCATAGAGCATTCTTGTACATATGCTCTGGTGTACACATGAAAGGCTAAAAGATTTTGGAAATGAAACTGAAGGGCAGAGTTGCTCAGTTGTAAAACATTCAAATTTAATAGGTAATGGAAACTCTTTTCTAAGTACTAATATGCGAAGGAGTTTTTGACAGAAAATTATTACATACTTATTTGGGGTCCTCATAAAAATGACTGTCTGTAGTTACTCAGTTTCCAAGATTTTTATTTTTTCAAAGTTTAAATGATCCCTTCTCTTGGTATTCACACTCCTGTGTGTCTCCCTCCCTCGTTGTACCAAGGCTGGTTTTTGTGATGCTTCTGTTCTGGACATCCTCTGCCTTCTTGTCTCCTTTGGATCTCTCACTCTGGGGTAAGCAGTTGCATGTTGTGAGCAGTTCAAGGGAGAGGTCCATAAAGTGAGGAAGAGATCTTGAGTCAACTGCTGTTGAGGAACTACGGCGGACCAGCAACCGAGAAAGTGAGTTTGGAAGCCAAGTTCTAGGTCCTTGCGTCTAGAGATGACTTCAGGTTGACAGCACATAAGATCCTGAACTAGAACTTCGCAGCTAAGCTGTACCCGGACACTTGGTCCATAGAAACTCTGTGAGGTTATTAATGTTCATTCTTTTAAGCTAAGTTTTGGGGCAATTTGTTGTGCAACAAACATAACTGAATACATTTTCCATTAAAGAGGTTAAAAATTTCCAAGTTGCCATAAAAAATTGTAAAATAAAGCAGGATATTAAAACAAATGCATTTGAAAAGAGATAAAAGGTTGATACACCAATAATCCTAGGTGTTATTAAACTAGTTGGTCATGTAAAAAAAGCACCATTAAGATGGAAAACCAAGGATAACTCCTGATTCATAACCTGCAGAAACACCTCTACTATGCTTACATGTTTTAGCTGATTTTGATTTCCAATTATTGGAGTCATTTAGATGTTTTTATAAATTATTCCTTCATTATGTCATAGTAGCAACAATAGAAAACATCTAAATATACAGAGATAAGAGGATACCTAGATAATTCATATATTTATTCAATAGAAAAAAATTTCCAAGAAAAGAAAAAAGGTATACTTATTTCCAGAACAACGTTAAGTGGAAAGAGTAGCATGTACCACACAAGCAGTCTAGTTTGTGGACGTAGATACCAACTGTACATGACTTCAAAGTGAAAGTGGATAAGTCTTGGTTGTGGGATTATGTGGGAATTTGTTTTCTTCATGAAATTTTTTCTAGACTTTGCAAGTTCTCCCTAATAAACATGTGTTATGACTTTTATTGTTAGGAAAATGTATTTAGCCCTTGAAGAAATTACTCTTGATTTATTTTTACCACTACAAAGAAATGAAGACTGCAAACTTCTACCTTCAAATTGGGAGGAAAAAAGTCCCATTCAATATATGCCAACAATGGAACATCCTTGAAGGCTCTAGTTGTCTCAGGCTGGCTTCCTTCCAGAGCATCTTTGGATATGGTCATAGTCTTCTATCTTGTTATAATTGCTAATCGTTTTTATTTCTCTTATAGAAATGAATAGATAGGCATCCATTGTATAACAATGGGGCTGCATTCTGAGAAATGCATCCTTAGGTGATTCTGTGGTTGTGCAAACACCATAGAGTATACTTATATGAAACTAGATGGTGCAGCCTACTGCACTTGGAGGCTGTAAGGTCCCTATTTCCCCAAGGCTACAAACCTACACAGCACATTACTGTACTGAACACTGTAGGCAACGTAACACAGCGATAAGAATTTGTGTGTCCAAACATATCTAAGCACAGGAAAGGCAATGTGTCATAAAGTCAAAATGTCATTTTATGACAGCTTCCTATCACGAGTTGGTAGATAGGAATTTCTCAGCTTTATTGTAATCTTATGGGATCACCGTCTTATGTAGGATCCACTGGGGACCAAAATGCCATTAGAAAGCACGACTGAGTTGGTCATCATTTTGTGAATATTGGATACGTTGGAGAGAAAATAAGAATAAATTCACAGAATACTGTAAACTTTCATGTGGTTAAAGCTTATATTCCTCTCTTGAAGATGGGGGGAGGAAGAATAAGGTAGATGAGATCTTATGGAGGGGCAATGTGGAAGTGAAGCTTGCCTAGACTTTTTCAAATTGGAAGGGTATTTGTCCAAGGGAGTCAATAGTGGCATAATTGAAGAAAGAGTTTAATTAGGTTGAATGGATCTGAAGTCATTTAGTGAAAAGCAGTGTTTCATAGCAGAATATGTCTAAAAATTTTTGATACTAGGAAAAACAAAAAACCCTCAAAAAACTCAGCACTTGAATAGCCTGAAAATGTATTTTTGTTTTTAAAATTCTCTTTATAGTAATATTTTTACCTATTAAACATGGAAAGAACCTTGAAATAGGGTATTTAATTTGAAAGAATTAGCCAAAGTCCCTCCATTCAATAATTGTTTCAACCTGTTGATTTATTTCTTCTGATAACACTGACCTCCTCTTTATGCATTTATTTTGCATCCTGTATTGTTACCGTGTGCCTTGCTTACTTCCTGTTCCTGTATCATCCCTTCTAGCCTGTCAGTGCCTTGATAACAGAGGCTATGTCTGGCTTACTATCCTTTTCTGAGTCCTTAGAGCATGCTCCCAATGACTACATTGTTTGGAAAATACAAAGAGAGAGAGATAGAGAAAGAACAAAAAAAAAATCTGTGCATAGAAAAGAAGTTAAATGCCACTATTGGTGATCTGGAGTGTCAGTGTCCTGGTGCTTGTGGTACCGAGTGCCATCAAAGGCAGGTGTAACTGAGCCAGGTACCAGTGCCACGTGAGTGCCCCAGGGTCTGTGCCAGGTGGAAGTTTAGGGACCCTTTCTGTGGAGGTGTTCAGTCAGTGCAAAGGAAAGATACGGGAGTTGGATTTCTGAACTCCAAAAGGGCAAATGAGAAGACGGAGCTCATAATTGAAGCTTTAGGCTTAGGAGAAAAATAATATGACTTCCTGCTTTGAACTATTGAATACTGAATCATATTTGCTTCTCAAAACAAAGAACTATATTGTTTTATCATGTATAAAATAGTGGTCCCAAACATTTCAGCCAATGGCAAGCACTAGGATTTCTAATCTGGTGACTTTGCAAAGATCTAATCCTTCTAATATCGTGGTTCCAAGCATTATTTTATTAAGCACTACATTTATGGAGAATCTTGTAGCCAGAATTTATTATTTGTTTAGATTTTCCAATGCCCTCATCACTGAGGTCTCTGGTTGCATGTGTAGAAGATTAAGAGCTACAATAAACTAAGAAGAATACAGCAAGCACTGGACACTAGACCCTGGCCAAACTAAATAAATATGTCTATTTCTCAGGCCTAGAGTTCAACAAGAACAGAAACAACATCTTACCTCTAAAAAAAAATACAATTTTTAAAAGAAAGAGCCTTCAGCTTGAATTTGATCTGAGTTTGCCTAAGTTAAGCAGTTGTTTATCTAAAAGCCAGTATTCCTAGTTCTTTTATATCTTCCAATTATATCTGAAAAATAATGTGGGCCACAAGGAAGCATGGCAAGAAATTAAAAGTAAAATTCCCTGAGTTAAAGACATGGCATGTGTTTCTAACTCAAAACAAATTATTTTAAAATCTTGTTTGAATCTGCTCTTAATGTAATTGACAAGAACAAAATACCCTACATGCAATTCTTCCTGGTACCCGTTCCTAGTTTCAATTTCTAGTGGGTTCTATGGTTCACCTGTTTGTGCGTTAGTGTTGTCTGTAAAATGGGGACAATAATATTATATCCCAGGGCTGCTGTGAGAATCCCGTGGTTTAACTCGTTCTGAGTTCTGAGTAGAATGACTGGCACCTCCTAAGTGCTATATAAATAGCTGGAGTTACTACCAGACAATGAAACAAAACACTTGCCTATTGTGATGTATCCTCTCATCGTTTTTTTTTTTTTGAGACCCCATTTGTCTGTCTTTACAGCTTTAGTCTGTCACATCCATTCTTCTCCTGGAAGCCTCCCATCCTCCTTTTATTCAAGAATTTTCCCCTTGCTCTTCTCTTGGCAGGTCTAATCTCTTTGTACTTAATGCCTTATAAGGTCAGACGCTGCAATATGCTGGGGCAAAGAAATGGCTCTATGGGTATTAGTATCTGTGTATTTCCTGACATTCTAGAATAGCCATAGCACTCAAGAAGATCTGATCCACTTTAGAAATGGATAAGAAAATAAGAGCAATCTTCTGTAAAATGCTTCTGTTCTGAAAATTAACCTCTTTCAGTTTTTGTCCTGGAGGGCAGGTGTTTGAGTACTTCATTCTGCTATTTTTTCAAAATGGAGAATAAGAGGAGAAAGTTCCAAGGGAGGATCATTGCTGACATGCTGTCTGTAAAGAAACTGGATATCATTTTTCTTTCCTGAGAGGTCTGAAGTGAGAAGCTATTGTCCACTTCACTGGCTCGGCCCTTTGCAGTCACCTCCTTGGTGAAGCTATGCAGTGGACAGAGGTCTTTGAACACAGCAGGAGGCTGTGCCCTGATGTCGCACCCGCCATTGCAGGCTCCAGGATATGACCCAGTCACTGCAGTTCTCAAGCCTCAGCTACTAGGCACACTGTGTAAGTTGTAGAGTCCTGCCCATGTCAAAACAGGACCTAGTCCCATCCGACTCTCAGATCCATGATTCAGTTTAGCGGCCTTATTGGGAAAGTATTATAACCTCTCCCACCTATTGTAACATCATGAAAATCCAGCATTCAGAGTAATCTCCTGCCATGAACTTTCTTCTGGATTTATTTGCCTTTAGCTTTGGGCCTGGGAAGTCTTTTCAAAAGGCTTTCTCTCCTCCGACCTGAGGCCATAGTAATCTTTGTAAGTACTGTTCGAATTGTGTTGATTACTTTCTGAAATCCTTCCATAGCTCTTCCTTGAGTATTAGGTAACAGGTCAGTCTACCACCCCAGGGGGACCTCGGCT
This sequence comes from Loris lydekkerianus, assembly GCA_963574355.1. Classification (NCBI taxonomy): domain Eukaryota; kingdom Metazoa; phylum Chordata; class Mammalia; order Primates; family Lorisidae; genus Loris; species Loris lydekkerianus. The sequence goes on along the minus strand of CAUYPK010150815.1, from coordinate 49,020 downwards.
TTGACTCTAACAAGCTTGATAGGGTTACTTGCTATCTTTTTCATTCTCCATGCCTTGCCTTTGGATAGATGATTTCTTCTGATGTTAAGATATTCCTTTGCTTTCTTTGCTAGTCTAAATCCTTATATGTTTATACTTTAAACTCAGGGGCCTTGTCCTCTGGGAAGTCTGTCCTCAACCTTAGGCTGGGCAGGATGGCCCCCTCTGAACCCACTCTGCACTCAGGACTTCCCCCTGCAGCCCCCTTGCTGCACTGTGTTATCCTGCCTGTGGTTGTTCATATTGCTCACTGTTCTAGAAGCTTCTGAGGACAGGGGCTTGATCTTTCATTTTGGCAACTCCGCACTAAGCCCAGGGCCCAGCATATAATAACAAGGTCAATAAATGCTTAACTGAATAAGCAAATGAATGAAGCCTAAATCTGACAAGTTCCCCCAGGTGATAATCAGGGACACCAAAAACCTAGAGGGCATTATAATTTTAGGTAGATGGATGGCTAGGAGAAAGCTGCTCCAAAGGAAATGCGAGAAGGTAAGCCTAGATGGACGACATATGTGTGATGATTTATAAGAATTAGAAAGGATATGAGCTAAGATAAAGGGGGTGCTGAACTTGGGGAGGGGTTTTCAATAGTACCACCCCAAAATAATTTATTTTAAAAATGAATAAGGTATACAATTCTGCTTTTAAGGTTAAAAGTTCATAGTTTAATACAAATTGTGGGAGGTGAGTTTGTCTGAAAGTGACTCAAAATGAGCCGATAAAGTGATTGAAGATACCATTTTATTACTTTATTATTAACTGTTTACTTTTTCTATTAACCATTGAGCACTTGGCATCTCTTAGGCATTTTCAATAGATGCTTTAACTTAATGCATGTAACCTTGTATGATTTAGTGCTGACCATATCTCTGTGAAGGAGACAGCATGTACCATGAATGAGAAGACTGAGGCTAAGGAAGACTAAATGAGAAGCCCGAGGTCACACAGCTAGAAGGGACTGCACTGGCTGCGTGACCCCTGAGGTCATGCATTGAAGGGTGGCTGTGGACAAGCTAGAGCACCTACTGAGGAGGGAGGCTGATGCAGACTTAGGGACAGCAGTCACATTCTGAACCAACTGAGGTTACACAAAACTGAGATACACAAAACAGTCAGACAAATGGAAATCCAAACATCAGCTGGTTAGATGGACATGCCAGAATTGCAGATGCATGCCTGCCTGGTAAGCTCATACAGGGAGGGAGAAAATGGAAATCCCCAGACGGCTCCAGAACTGTGCGCCCCGTCTGCCTGTATGGATTTAGCCACCCAGGATGAGTGGCGTCTCCCAGATTCCATAGTCAGGCAACCATGTACCTCCTTTGGGCAGCATGGATCAGGGAGGGCCGGAGTGTGATTGGAATGTTCTCAAAGACACAGAAAGCTGGAGAATAAAGTCCCCGTTCCTAGCAGTGGGCAGGATGCTAATTGACATATCAGAGGGACCAAAAAAGAAAGACTGGTGGGATGGTTTATTTTATGTGTCAAATCCACCTGGCTGTGGAACCCAGACATTTGGTCAGATACCAATGGAGATGCTTCTATGAAGGTGTTTTTTAGATGTGATTAACATTTAAATCTGTAGACTTTGAGTAAAGCAAATTGACTTCCATAATGTGGGTGGGCCATATCCAATCAGTTGAAGGCCTTAAAAGCAAAGACTGAGGTTTCCTGAAGAAAAAGAAGTGCTCTTCAAGGCTGCAACATCAGCTTTTCATGGATTTCCCTGCCTCACAGACTTCAGAGTTGCCAGCCTCCCTACCGAGAGCCGATGCTGTCTTCACATTTCTGTGGGTTCCCATAAAGCATGTCATTGGGCTTACTTGATGCTTTAGTATTTGAAATTTCACTGGAGCTTCACGACGTTTGTCAGTCGTGTTAGAGAAGAAATGCTCATGTTATGAGAAGGCTGACTCAGCTGGCTGTTAGGGTCACTTTAATTTAAACCCTTGTAAAGGTGGTAACACTATCTTATGCTTCTGTTAAATAATTCTAATGCCATTTTTTTCACATTTTAATATTTATGAAGTTCTTTCATGTCTATTAGTTTACTGGTTTTCCCATAGTGCTTAGCACACAACTAGACAATTACAGAATTGAATTGAGAATGTTATAATGGCTAATTAGGAGCCAAATTTTAACTTTAAATGAACATGAACTTCTCTGTTCTTTTCATATTGCTTTGTCTCTATATACATTTCTTTAAAAGTATTCATTTTTTATGACGAACATATTAGTAATGTCCCATTATGACTTGGTTATTTAATTTTAAACTACATAGCTTACAGGATATTTGACCAGAATTAAGTAAGAAATTAAACTATGAATGAGAACTAACCTAATTTGTGAATAACATTTCTCTGAAATCAATTATCTTATTTTCATAGAAAACACAATTAGAAGGAGAAATCTGTCTGCTAAATTCATCTAAAAGAATGCAAGAATTATTGGGATGTAGAAAAGTACCACCTTTTTAAATGTGAAAGAACACTAGCTTTATTATTTCTAAAGAACAGGGTTTTGCTTTTATTTTTCCTCTTTCAGTGAAAAATTTTACTGCCTCTTACCTGCCTTGAGCTTGAGATTTGAGGCTGTATAAATAGCTAATCTGGAAATTTCAAACCAGTACCATCCCCTTTCCTTCCAGTGCAGATACATGCACCCCCCTTTTCTCCTTGAATTATTCTGTCCACATTTCTGATCTTGCCAGTGTTGATAAAGCCATCCTGTCATGCTCAGCTATGTAACTCTACCCTTTCTTAGAAAGAGAGGGAATCCTTTTTTTTTTTTTTTTTGCATTTTTTGGCCAGGGCTGGGTTTGAACCCACCACCTCAGGCATATGAGGCTGGCACCCTACTCCTTTGAGCCATAGGTGGTGCCCAGAGGGGGAATCCTTTTTACGAGTCCTGACATCATTCTCCCATTCAGATCATCAGGGCAGGAAGTATGAAGGAAGGCAGAGCCCGAGGTATTAACAAACCTTGTTCTTGATTTCGTGTTGAAGACAATCTACCACAGTGCAGCAGAGTGTTGAGGTGACAGGTGTCATTTCTTTGGGAGGGGCCTTTAGCCCTATAACACTGCAAAGGCCGTGATGATGAAGCCAGAATTCCCTCAGAGATGGTTTACAGCAAAGGTTGTCAAAGGGTAGTCCCTGAATGGACAGTGTCAGCATTATTTGGGAACTTGTCAGAATTGCAAATTCTCGGGTCGCACCCCAGACCCAATCATAGAATCTCTGGAGGCAAGTCTTCCAGGGATTCTGATGCACACCCCAGTTTCAGACCTACTGGTTTATAGCCACTTTGGCTCCTCACAAACACAAACACATGCATGCTTGGGGGATTTCCTCAGTGAAGAAGGCTGTGTTCACATTGAAATAGTGAATGTGTATGTGTGTGTGGTGTTTGGGGGCAGGAGTAACGGTCAGGACTGACCATAAGGACCCAGGAAGCAGGGTCCTTGCAGTCCTTTCTAAGAACTGGAAAATCTTCACTCTGGATTCTCAAAGCTTCATAGAGCAAGGGTGGCCCAGTCTGGGTCTTGGTACAGTAGGGATCCAGGCTGAGGGCAGAGTGGATGGCAGGAGCCTCTGCTTCCCGACACTGGGTGCAGGGGTGTGATCCTGCCTCCCTCCCCCATCAGGGAGCCTGGGCTGGATCTGAGGTCTGAGCTCAAGTCCTATATTCACCTCTGTTGAACCATGTAAACTTGAGTAAGTGTCATACTCCCTGGGCCATGTGCAGTGAGTGAGTGAGCTGTATGAGAGGCCATCTTGGGGATGGGTTGTTCCCCGTCCCCAAGGGATGTTGTTCACCACAGGCCTCCCTATCCTCCTTCACCTTCTGTGTGCACAAAAGATGTCGGTAGAAGACATCACAACGAACCTCTCCCACAAGAGGGAAAAAAAGGGGGGGGGGGAGAAAGACAAGAAAACAATTAAGAAGGAAAAGATAATGACTTCTAGGTTCAGGTCCAGCTCCATACTGGACGGGCGGCCTTGGCTCCCTGTCTTGACTTTTGGCAGCATGTGGAGAGGTCTTATGCTATTTTTTAAAGAGGTAGAGCCCTCCTCTGAAGATTTGTTTTCCTGGAGGTGGGCTTAACAGCTCTATTTTCTTTCTTAATCTATTTTCTTGTACAAAGAACAAATGCGCCTGAATACAATTGCACCCAGATTACTAGCCTCTCAATTTAAACATTACCAAAAGCTATAATTTTGGAATTCTTTTATCTGTCTCAAGCTAATAGCAGTTTTGCATGTCTTTATATTGTTTTCATCTGTTTCTCAGCCCCATTCCCCTTTGGTTATTGTCTCTGGAATATGTGCTGGCTTGTTTAATTTTAGTGCTGTATTTGGGATATGGAAAAGATTACTCTTAATTATATTACTTATTTATTGAAACGTAATATATTTATATGGACCTTCTGTGCTACAGAAGCAGTGTGCTCTTTTGTGAAGACTGTTGGAGGTTGCTGGGGCAAGGATCTGAGTTAAACAGGAAGTGAATCTGAAGCCATCTAAGAATGATCTCTCCTTCACATCTCCAGCTTAGCTTCTCAAATACTTCCTTCAACATGTAACATTCACTAGGACCCTGTAGCCAACCAAGTCAGTGCTCTTTTTCTACAATTCGATGAACCTGTTAGGCCCCTTCTGAAATAATCAGCATGGCAGAACCTCAGAGTCTAGCACAGATTTCTCTCCCAGAAGGATTAATGCATACTGAGTCTGGTTGAGCTGACAGGGCGTTGTTTCTCTTGTTGACCTGGTGATTACAATCCTGTCTCTCGAGCTGCAGCAGGTCGAGCTGCAGACCAAATGACTTTTAAAGAAGATACGATGCTAGTAAAGAAGAGAAAATAAAGTCTTGGTGAAGCTATGCATGTTACCAAGTAAAAAAACTTCCATCTCTGTATTTCTCACTTTGTCAATGAAATAATCAAACTTGACTTCCTCCATATTTCTCTGCTCCTGCTATTAAAGTCGTGAGTCATAAGCCCCCAGCTTTGGGTGTTGTCACAGGGCACAGGCACCATCTGTCACGATGATTTGTAGGGGCCAATGCAAAATGAAAATGCGAGGCCCCACACTTAAAAATTATTTAGGATTTCAAAAAGATGACAGAAGAGCATTAAAGGAAACAGTGGGCTCTTCTGAACTTGAGTTCCCGTATACTGCACAGGTCCCATGTCCAGGAAACCCACCCCGGTTTTCAGGGAGACCCAGCTCAGGAGGGGGAAGTGGCCATTTCTTCACCTCCTGCTCTTCAGCCTGAGTCACTTCATCTCAGAAGTCTGCATTCAATTTTCCCAACACAGTTAACTGCCTTTGTCCTTCCTACACTCGCCCCACACTTGAGACTATGTCTAGGTAACGTGTACATTGCAGTGCCAAGTGAGCCACGGTGCCTACAAGTCCTGGAAGGCCTGATGAAAGCCATTGGAGGGGTGGAGTGACACCTTCCCGCCCTCCCTGCCTTTGCTCTGGTCTGCCCCAGGTAGCTGTCTGCAGATTCGCAACTACATCACCAACCATGGAGTGTTCTTTCCCTTTGAGTCTGATGAAATCCTTTGTAATTCTTTTTAAATGTTCCAGGGCTTTTTTTGCTTTTTCAAATAATTGTTGTCAATGCCTACCAAACCCCTTAGATCTTCCCCTCCTTGTCTTTACTGTAAATACTTTCCTTATTCTTCAGCAGCAATATTATGGCTATAAATAGTAACAAAATCTCTACAGCTCTCTGGTTTTCTTTATCCTTGTGTTGTCAAAGAATTCCAAACCTCCCTTTGTTAGTGTTTATTTAATTGTCCTAATAAGATGATTTTTTTTTTAAAGGAAGCTCTATACCTATTTATAATCTTTTCTATAAAAGCCTCTTTGCTCTCCCTACTCCTAAATGGATTACTGATTTGTGGTCATGCAAAGAAAGTTGATTCTGTGACATTCTGAACTGGAACTCAAAGTTGTCCTAGTGTTAACTTGGCCAAAAATGGGAGCATTTAGAAATTGTGTATTCCTTGCAAACCAGGGAACCCTAACGGAGAAGGGTGAAAGGGTCTTTTTTATAGAATGTTTTTGCCTATAGTGGCCACTAGGCAATAAAGCTCACAGACATTAGCAAATGGGTATTTTAATTAAAATAATTCATAAAGCAAGTTTGGGACTTCTGAATTACCATGCAACAGAAAAACTGACATAATAACAATAAAAATCATGTTCAATGCATTGAACATGAAAACAAAATATTGGGGCCGTATGGACCATGGCTTCATGTTCTGCTCAGTGCCGCTCCTTGTTTGGGGATATGCTAGGAATTTCCACTCTTATAACGGGGACCCAGTGCTCTCTAGGCCTTAATTTCTTCTGATGACAGGCTGAGCATGGTAGTGGCTGTGATCTGAAGGTAAAAATATTAGGAGACATGGATCGACTTCTCTTGTACTTTCTATGCCTGTCAATTCGTCCATGACTGGTTGTATCACCAGTCCCCTCGACTTCTGCATTTTAAGAATGATAATTGTATCTGTAATCATGGAATATTTTTTCTTTACAGGGAGGTGAGTAATGTGGTTGGAGAAAGTACCTGTGAGAACATTTGCAAATATTTCAGAGGAAGAAGTATTTCTTCACATGTGATTATTTTACCATCCAGATCAACTTACTGGCTTTCCCACTCATTTCTTTGTTATTTCGAAGGACTAAACAGTAGGATTCACAACTCTGAATATTTTCTCAGCATGTAAGCTAATTTATTTTGGATTCATGACTTTTTATACAGAAAGTCCCCCGGAGCCTCTGAGGGTGCATTCTTAGTCCATTAGCCCTCCCTTACTGCCTTGCAGCTCTGACTTAAGAATGTCTTGTTAATACCCTGATTTATTTAGTTTTTGTTGAATGTGGTTTTTTTCTTTCTTGAGGTGTTCTAAGAGTAAGACTGTGTTTAATTAAAAACTGATGGAGTTGAGGCCTCTGATGTAGGCTGTTTACTCTCATTCTTCATACCTACTTTTATTATACTTTGCTTCATTATAAAAAGCAGGTATTGAACTTTTCACAAATCACAGGATTGTGCAACCCTCCTTTGAGCAAGTCTATCAGTGCCATTTTTCCAATAATGTGTGCTCAGTTCCTCTCTCTATCACATTTTTGTAATTCTCAACCTTTTTTGTTCTTTCAATATTCAAACATTTTTATTGTTATTCTATCAGTTACGGTGATCTCTTAGCAGTGATCTTTGCTGTTACTATTATAACTGTTCGAGGCCTCAGGAGTCATGTCCATACAAGACAACAGACTAACTCTATAAACATGTGTTTTCTGACTGTTCCACTGACTAGGTATTCTAGTCTCTCTCTCCTCCTCAGGCTTCCCTATTTCCTGAGACACAACAATATAAAATTAGGCCAAATAATAACCATACAGGACCCTCAAAGTATTGAAATGAAAGGAAGAAGCACATTTCTCTCATTTTAAATAAAAAGCCAGAAATGATTAAGTTTGGGAGGAAGGTATGTAAAAAGCAGAGATAGGCTGAAAGCTAGCTCTGTTGCTCCAAATTGTCAGCTAAGTTTTGAATGCAAAAGAAAAGTTCTTGGAGAAAATTAAAAGTGCTATTCCCGTGAACACATAAAAGATAAAAAAGTGAAATAAACTCATTGGTGATATGGAGAAAGTTGTAGTGATCTGGACAGAAGATAAAATCAGCCACAGCACGCCTTGAAGCCAAACTAATCCAGAGCAAGTGCATAATTTTCTTCAATTCTGTGATGGTTGACAGAGGTGAGGAAGCTACAGAAACAAAGTTTAAAGATAGTAGAGCTTGGTTCATGAGGTTTAGGGAAAGAAGCCATCTCTGTAATACAAAAGAGCAAGGTGAAGCAGCAAGTGCTGAAGTAGAAGCTGCAGAAAATTATCTAGAAGATCTGGCTTAGATCATGGATGAAGGCAGCTATACTAAACAAAAGATTTTTAGTGTAGTCAAGATAGCATTTTATTGGAAGAGGATGACATATAAAACCTTTATGGCTGGAAAGGAGAAGTCAATGCCTGGCTTCAAAGCTTCAAAGGATAGGCTGACTCTCCTTTTAGGGGCTAGTGCAGCTGGTAACTTTAAGTTGAAGCCAACACTCATTTACCATTCTGAAAATCCTAGGGCCTTTTTGAATTATGCTAAATATACTCTACCTGTGCTCTATAAATGGAACAACAAAGCCTCATGACAACACATCTATTTGTAGTGTGATTTACTGAACATTTTAAGCCTACTCTTGAGACCTACTGCTTAGAATAAAAGACCTCTTTCAAAATATTACTACCCATTGACAACGTACCTATTTACCCAAGAACTTTGATAGAGATGTACAAAAAGATTAAAGTTTTCATGGCTGCTAACACAGCATCTGTTCTGTAGCCCATGGATCAAGGAGTAATTCTGACTACTAAGTCTCACTATTTAATAACTATATTTCATAAGCCTATTGCTGCCACACATGGTTATTCCACTGATGAATCTTGGCAAAATAAATTGACAATCTTCTGGAAAGGGCTCATCATTCTAGATGCTAATTAAGAACTTTTATGATTTGGGAGAAGAGTTTAAAATGTCAACATCAATAGGTATTGGAAAGAAGTTGATTCCAACACTTAGAAATGACCTGAAGGAGTTAAGATCTCAGTGGAGGAAGTAACTGCAGATGTGGTAGAAATAGCAAGAGTAGTAGAATTAGAAGTGGTTACATTTTTTAGCATCGAAAGTATTCAAAATTAAGGTGTGCATTTTTTTTTTTTTTTGGTTTTTTTTTTTTTTTGGACATGATGCTATTTCACACTTAATAAACTATAATATAGTGTAAATATAACTTTCATATGCACTGGGAAACCAAAAACTTTGTATGCCTCACTGTCTTGAGTATTTGCTTTATTGTGGTGATCTGGACCTGAACCCACAATGTGTCAGAGGTATGTCTGCTCAGCAGGTCCTTGAATAATGTTGTTTCATTCAACATTGTTTTGTTATAATGTTAATGAGAAAAAAAATTGATTACTGTCAGAGGCCACTGTCTGTGTGGAATTTGGATGTTCTCCCCATGTCTGCATGCATTCTCTGGGTGCTCCAGCATCCTTTCACATTTCGAAGCTGTGACATTTAGGTTCATTGGTGTGTCTGCATGGTCCCAGAGTGGCTGAGTGTGGGTATATATTTGAATGCACCCTTTGATGGAAGAATGTCTGGTCAAGGCTTGGTTCCCACCTGGTGTCCAGAGCTGCCTGGGTTCCCACCTTCAACCATGCCCTGGAATAAGCAAGTTGAAAAATGAATGAATGAATGCATATGAACTATTATAAAACAAAAATTGTAAAGTCTACAATAATCTTACAAATTCAAAATAAACCATGTGGTATGAAAGCACTCAGTGAGCCCAACAGATTTGTGATTGTTTCTTTTTGAATTATATGGTGGTAGTAAGAGGTACTCCTTACAATTTTCAGTTTGCATTCATTTATTCTTTGATTTAACTCACCACCCCTGCACCACTAAAGATCAGGCAAGTAATTTCTTACTGGTTTTTATTTGTTTTTTTAAAATGTATGTAAAGCTCACATCTATTTCGTGTTAAAGTATTTTGACTTTATTTAGAAGTTTAATTTTGGTTTTGTGCCCAGAAATATGGTGTAGAAACTTAATTCTTATTTATACCAATTAGCCTATCGTAAAATTGGTTTTGCTTAATGTCACAGTTTCTGAGACCCTATGGAGGACTTAGGACTTACTGTAATTGTTAGGTCACTTCTGTTATGACAACCACCTTGTCATTCTTTCCCTTAAGGATAAAAAGATTCTGGAAGGAAATAGCCTTTTCTACACTGCTGCAAGAAGACAAAGCTTCTTTCTACACTTGTTCCATTTATAGTTCCCCAACACTTTGGGGCTCTTCAGAACCTGGGCCACAGATTTCATTCTGACAAGCTTTTTCCTTCATTCCATCATGTTATCAAGTACTTTTTGCTATGAAGGGTATAGTGTTTTTGATTTGATTCTCAGCTTGACTATTATTGGCATGTATGAAGGCTACTAATTTGTGGACATTGATTTTATATACCAAGACGTTACTATATTTCTTGACCACTTTCAGGAGCCTTGTGGTTGGATTCCTGGAGTTTTTTAAGTATAAGAAAATATCACCAGCAAAAAGCAAGAGTTTGATATCCTCTCTCCCCATTTGAATACCCTTGATATCCTTCTGTTGCCTGATTGCATTGGCTAGAACTTCTGACACTATGTTGAATAGTAGTGACAATAGCAAACATCCTTGTCTGGTTCCAGTTCTAAATGAAAATGATTTTAGTTTTATGCCATTCTGTATGATATTGGCTGTGGATTTGTTATAGATGGCTTCTATCAGTTTAAGAAATGTTCCATCTATGCCTATTTTCTTAAGTGTTCTTACCAAAGAAGTTTGGTAAGCACTTTTTCTGCATTTATCAAGAGGATTATATGTTCTTTGTTTTGGCTTCTATTTATGTGGGGAATCATATTTATGGATTTATGTATGTTGAAAGAATATATCATGCTTATGGCTAGGAAAAATCAACATTATAAAAATGTCCATACTACCAAAGTGATCTACAGATTTAATGCAATCCCCATTAAAGTACCAATGTCTTACTTTGAAGAACTTGAAAAAATAGTACTTTGTTTCATACAGAGCCAGACAACATCCCCAAATAACCAACGTAATTCTAAGAAATAAAAAGAAATCCAGAGGCATTAGATATCAGACATCAGGTTATACTACAAGGTTACAGTGATCAAAAAAGCATGGTACTGGGACAAAAATAGAGACATAGATCTGTGGAATAGAATAGAGAACCTAGAGATCAAACTAGCCACATAGCAACATCTGAATTTCAATAAACCAAACAAAAGCATAAACTGGGGAAGATAATTCCTATTAATAAATGATGCTGGGAGAACAGGTTAGCCACATGTGGAAGACTGAAAGTAGACCTGTACCTCTCAACACTTAACAAAAATTGACTTTCATTGGATAAAAGATTTATACTTAAGACATAAAATGATAAATACTCTAGAAGAAAGTGTGGGAAAAACAGTTGACAGTATCAGCTTGGGAAAAGATTTTGTGAAGAAATTGGCAATTGAAGCAACACCAAAATTAAATAAATGGAACAGTTAAAAAGCTTCTGTATAGCTAAGGGTACTACAACTAAAGCAACAGACAACTTTCAGAATGAGAGAAGATATTTTCATGTTAGAAATCTGACAAAGGGCTAATAACTAGAATTTATGGAAAATTCAAACTAATCAACAAGAAAAGAGCAAATAATTCCAGTTATCAGTGGGCAAGAGAAATGAGCAGAGTCTTCTCTGAAGAAGATAGATGAATGGCTAACAGACACATGAAAAAATTCTCATCATTCCTAATCATCAGAAAAATGCAAATCAAATATGTCACATAATCCCGGTGAGAATAGCCCACATCACAAAGTCACAAAGCTGCAGATTCTGGCGTGGATATGGAGAGAAGGCAACACATTTCCCTGTTGGTGGGATTGAAAACTAATACAGCCTCTAGGGAAAGAAGTATGGAGAATCCTCAAAGAGCCAAAAGCAGACCTTCCATTTCATCCCATAATCCCATTACTAAGTATCTACCTAGAAGTAAAAAATTCATTTTCCCACAAGGACATTTTCACTAGAATATTCATTGCAGCTTAATTTACAATCACCAAGATTGGAACCAATCCAAATGCCCATCAATGCATGAATGTATTAATAAACTGTGGTACATGTACACCATGAAATACCATTCAGCCATAAAAAGATAGAGACATTACATCTTTTATATTAATTTGGATGGAGCTGAAGAACATTCTCCTTAGTAAAGTATCACAAGAATGGAAAAGCAAGTATCTAATGTATTCAATACTAAGATGGATCCAGTAGGCAAACTAATACATGCCCACATGAGACAAAAATTTCATTCAATTCAAGCTGGGGGGGAGGGAAGCAGAGAGGAGGGAGGGGGATTGGTAAACTCTCACTTAATGGGCATAATGTAAGGGTACGTGGCACACCTTCTGGTGAACAGCTCAACTACAGCTTGCACTTTACTTAACAAACACAAACAAAGTAACCTAATTGTTTGTACCCTCATATTAATCTGAAAAATCAAACAAATACTTTTTGCTAATGTGGGGGCAGTTTCAGTTTGTTTCATCAGAAAACCTTTATTTCAAAGCTTCATGATTTTTCGTCCTTCCCATGTTACTCTAAATACATGTTCACTGAGTTTCTATGGGCTGATTAGGTAATTTCTTACAGACTCTACTTTATAGGAATGTTCCCTGTTTGTCTCCTCTTCTCTTCTCTTCTCTCCTCTCCTTTTCCCTCCCCTTCCCTTCCCTTTCCTTCCATTCCCTTATCTCTCCTCTCCTCTGCCCACCTCCCCTCCCCTCTCCTCTTCTCTTTTCTTTTCTTAGACAGAGTCTTACTATACCATCTAGGCTAGAGTGCTGTGACATCAGCACAGCTCACAGCAACCTCAGAATCCTGGGCTCAGGTGATCCTTATGCCTCAGCCTCCCAGGTAGCTGGGACCACAAGGACCTGCCATGCCTGGCTATCCTGTTTGTATTTCTTTACATCTCTTTTTCAAGGTCTTTATCAACTTACCAAAATCTTCACTTCTTGGAGGGAAGCCTTGTATAAGTGAAAAGAACAGGCATGTACTTGGGGTTTTTAGATTCTAGTATTGCTACTTCTGCAACTCACTAGCTGTGAGAGTTTAAGCAATCTCTCTGTCTCAGTTGCAAATATGAATAGTAAATGGTACTTTCCCCCCAAAGGTACTGTGAGGGTTATTAGAGATAATATGTGACAAAAGTTATTTTTAGATATTTAAAAATGTGTGTTTGTTGTTATTTCAACATGTTGATCTTTTTCTAATTTTTACTTTGATAGACTGTTTTTCCAATTCATGAAAGTAATACGTAGCCTATTTGTAGTTTAAATGTAATCATGGATTCATAAAACATGTATTTACTTTTTCTCCAACATTACTTGTTGGTGCCATAGCAGGTTTTGACCTTTTTTGACCTGAGGAATTTAGAGTTGGAAATAAAAGATAAAATTATAAAGAGGAGACAAGTAAGTTCAAGTCCTAAAGTATGCTAATGAGCACATTTGTTTGCCTTTGGAACATCTGGAAAAGCAGCTACATACTAATTCTCTTAAAAATGATTTATTTAAACATTTGTGGAAGATTCAGGTGTGTGATTTTAATTGCACAATTAATTAATTATTGGTGAGATCCTTTTATTTCTTTCTAGTAATCAACATTATAAAGCACTCTAGTATAAATTATGGCAGAAAAAATTAATAAAAGTAATTACAGTTTTCATTTTTTCCTGAAAGTATGTTTAAACAATTTAGTTCCCTTCTTCCTTTCCCTTTCCTTCCTCCTGTCTCTGTTAGTTCATTCATTTGTTCTTCCCTTCCTTCAGTTTATACAAGTAAGACACAAAAAGAAAACAATGCTATATTGAAGAGCTTGATCCAGAAGTATTTAAGCTGTGGAAATTCATAAAGAAATGGACAGGACTGGATAATATAAGCTCTTTCTATGAGTTAATCACATAAGCAGGAACAAAAGGTTGCTGATTTTGTATATATGTGTGCATTTGTGTGTGTGTATTGTATATGTGGTTATGTGTATTTGGATGTTTATAAATAATTTGGCACATTCATGCCCCCCAAAGGGTTAAGTACTTCTGTCATTTTTGTTAATGGAAATGTGATTCTCTTGCTAATTATTTATCTTTTTAGATTAGCTATTTTTAAAATTTGTGCTAGACTTTGAATCAACTTACCAATTTGCAGTTAATAAAATATGAATTTGATGTCCTCACAATATTGCCAATGTTAAGTGTAATTATTTAAGTAGAACTATTTGAAAATCACATGTACACATCTCCCTGTGTACTTGGACTCCATTAGTCTCTCCTTTTGGTGAAGACATCAAAGGTTTCTGGGAAAATATAAATATGATCTTGGAGAAAGTTCATCATTTGATTTGACTGGGTAACTTGCCGCAAAAGAGTGGGACAGAGCCAGTGAGTACAGCTCAGGAGGATAGAGCATGGCCTGCCTGTCAAGACCAGTTACTTTACCTTTGGGATAAGGTGGTTTAGGGCTCTGTAGATCTCATTGGAGGAGGGTTCTGATGGGGCAGGTTATCTCTCAGAGACAACCTCACCCTTCCCACTGTAGCTTAGGATAGTGGCAAGCTGAACCAGCATATTTATACTAGTCACAACCAGAGGATAGGTGGTTTACGCAATAGCTTTGGAACCATGAAAATGCACATTCCTTGCTAATTAGTTGCATAGATTGAACAGTTACAAAAATTTCTGAAGCTGCTTTCTCATTTGCCAGATGCATCTGGTAGTATCTATTTTTGTGAGTTTCGATGATGATTAAAGGAAACCATTCTCATAAAGTACTTAGCACAGTACCCTGTCTGTACTCAATAAGCATCATTGTATATCTACATGCATATCTGTAGAGATATCTAATTCTGTTCCTCTTACTTAATTGCATGTAACAGAAAAATCTGTTTTGAACTTAACTATAAAGACATTAAACATAAAGACTCATGTAAATGAAAAGTAGAGTCAGGTGGGCCTTGGGGTTTGTTTGTTTCAGTGGCTTAGTAATACCACAGAGACCCACTTACCTTCCTTCTCTCTGCGGTTAACTTTATCTCAAGGCTGGCTGGCTTCTCCTAGTGACTGGGAGGTGGCCAATGAATTCTTGGGTTTACCAACTCCCCCATCAAGGAATTTCTTAAAGGAGTGAGAAATCTCCTTTTTCAGAAGCTCACTGTGTCTTTTTGATCCAACTTGGTTTGTGTACTTATTTCAAATCCAAAACTGTGACTAGGGGAAGGGATTATGTTGATGAACTTAGGTCTTAGTCACAAGCTCCAACATGATGTCAGTTTCTCACAAAACACAGAGGTTGTAAAAGAGAATGTGAATATGCCAGAAAGGCATGAGGAGGAGACCATGGTGTCTATTGCAGTGCTAATTACATTGAAAGCACTGACAGCAACTCAAATGACTGGAGAAGGTTGTTACTTCGCCTGCAAACTGTTTTGGAAAAGGTAGGGGTCTTAGAGGTCATCTTTGGTAGGCTATCTTAAATCTTGTATCATAGATCTTGTTATTGGTACACATAGGACTGGAACCCAGGTGTTCTGGGCCATCCTGGATTTCTTTCCACCACCCAGAACAGCTCTGCCTCTTGATATCTTCCTGTGCTTTCTCATTTCACATCTGGGAAATCAGATCACCACAAAGTTCACAGCTAGGGAGTAGCAATCTCAGAACTGCACCTGTCTCCTCAGCCCAGTGCATTATTCAAGGCTCTCCTAGAAAACCACTTACTAGGAATCTCCTAAGCAAACGAATGACTATTGTCATGTGCATGTTGTCATTTCAGCATTGTTTACAGTGACAAATTCCTAGAAGCAACTTAAATGCCTAAGAACGGAGAATGGTAAAAAACATTATATTTGCAAAACTGGAAAAAGTGGCATAGCTCCTTATGTGAAGGAAATCTTTATGTAAGTTCTCATGAAGCCACAGGTTGTATGAAGAGAGCTAGGCTGAGAAGAGCTTGGTACCACATGTTATGTCCCTAATTGTGTGCACGTCTGTATACATTTTTAATGTTACATATGCAAGTGTATTTCCTTACGAGTACTAAAAAACCTGTAGAGAGTGGTTTTCTTGGAAAAGGAAACTGGGGGTTCTGACTGAGACAAAGATAATTTCACTAGTTAGTTTTATACTAATTAATTTTTAAAAACTACTGTATGCACTACATTTTTACTTAAAATACTAATCAAAAAAGGAATTGGTCTTCTTAGTTTCAGACGTGGGGAGTTCTCTGGGGTCTTATTTCTTGACATCATGATCTTAGGCATTACACTTCATTTGTCTGAGCCCCAATTTCTCCTCTGTTAGATGAAGATAATGTTCATTACTCAGGGTTGTTATGCAGATTAACTTGAAAAAGGTGATTAAAAATGTCTTCTCAAGGGGCCATCTTCTTTCCTCTGGAGCATTTTTCCTGTTGTTTATCTTCCTCCATTCCCACATCTTCCCCCATCCCATCACCTCAGGGAAGATGACTTTAGCATTAAAGGGCAAATATCTCCTCAGAATTCCTGCCCCACCCAGAGCACTGAGTCAGAAGGGTGGCTGGAGAATTTAGAGAAGGTCTAAGCTGGCTTCTGCTAACCTTTTCCCGCACCTTGGTGAGCATTCTAATGGTGCTCCTGGATCCTGACACAACTGTGGAACTGAGATTCAAAACCTCTACTGCACTCTTACCTGTCCAGAAAAGATGGGAAATTCAAATTCCATTTCAATTCATCATTTGTTCAACCAGTAGTTATTTAGCGCCAACTATATGCCCAATTCTGGGCTGGGTCCCCTGGAGTTTATAGCAAAGCAGACTCAACAAACACTAGTAGCTATTATGCACAGTCATCAACATTTATTTTACATAGAGGATGCTGGGGAACAGAACACTAATATCCACTAAGTCCGATGGTTGCAGGTACGTTAATACTCTATGAATGCCTGTTCGTAGTCACCATTGGTAATATAAAAACAAAGTACCTGACTGCCCAGGGTTAGTGTACACACATCTTGCTCAGACATATTTTCCAAATGCAATAATGGCTAGTGGCCATAAAGAGCCAGGCGTGAGAGTTTCCAAGGCCTTCATCATGCCTTCCGTCCTGGGTCTCTGAGTTTGGTCCTTGGCGTGTCCAGGCATCTGCAGAGGGCTAGCAAAGTTCATGGGAGGAGAATGACAAATACAGATCCCTGGGGACACGAAAGGCATCTTTTAATTAATTAATTTTATTTTAAGACAGAGTCTGAAGCTGTCACCCTGGGTAGAGTGCTGTGGCGTCACAGCTCACGGTAACCTCTAACTCTTGGGCTTAAGCAATTCTCTTGTCTCAGCCTCTCAAGTAGCTGGGACAATAAGTACCCGCCACAATGCCTGTCTATTTCTTTGTTGTTATTGTTGTCACAGTTGTCGTTGTTGTTTCAGCTGGCCCCGGGCCAGGTTTGAACTGGCCAGCCTTGGTGTACACGGCTAGCAGTCTACCCACTGAGCTATGGGCACTGCTGGAAAGGCATCTTTTTTAGAACTCAGCATTATGAATGAGAACTTGGGAGGAGCAACAGATCACAGACCCACTTTGGATCTTCTTTTATAAATAAACCACAATTTATAGGAAGCAACTTCCTTCCTTTACTGACCCTCCCCCAACTTTCTGACTCACACCAGAACTTCACTATTAGAGAACTTAAATTCAAATAATTCAGATCTGAGAAAGAAACCTCTTGTTATAATCCAGACATCACTGACAATTAGCCAGGATTCTACGGAGAAAAAAGGGAGGTCTAGGCAAGGTAAATGCATTTGTGTTTATATAACTTGTGATATGTTTTGAAGTTCTCCCCAAGGAGAAAGGCCTTCTTTTCTACTTCAAAAGCCATTTTCATGTTTTTGAAATTACTAGAAATTATGGGCTAAAGCCCCTTCACACGTAATTTATTTCACCCAGAATCTCATATTTTATGATAACATGCAAATACCATATGTTGCACTTTCTCTTTATGGGTGGGGAAGGGAAGAGAGGAAAACTGGCAGAATTATCACTAGGCACTGCAAAACCTTCCATTGAAATCCACATTTGCCATGGTGACATTTACTGGTTATGGCAGAGCTGATCAACTGCAGATTTTCCTGCTGCTGGAGCTAAATTGCAAGCTGCTCATAATGCCATCAGATGCTGCTGGGTTTTCAGCCAATGAGAACTTGGGGAACGCTTTCCCTCCCTCCCTGTTTTCTACTGCAGGAGAGTCCCCATGCCACAGTGCATGCAAAGTCCACACACACTCTCTGGTATTTGAACTTGATTGACCTCACACAGCACTTTTCTGGAATAAAATGTATCTCCCGACATCTTATAGATTCCAAATACTCAGACTAGAAATCCTAACGTATTCCCAGAGCCTTCGTTTTTGTTTTCTCTAACAGGTATTTATTTTTCTAAATGCAATAGTCAATATTTAGAGGTATATGTTATTCAGAAAATTGGAAGAGAGGGAAAAAGAACACCCCACATCTTGCGTTCTGCTATTCTATTCCATCTGAGGCAAGATGTTTTATGCCAGGCCAAGTAAGTCAAAAACACAAAGCTATTATTCAACCCGTAGCTGCTTCAATCATTTCTCTACCAACAATGCTGAAAAGACGTGATTTTTACAACAAACAGGAAGAAAAAGCTTGAACACACCCGGGGAACGTTTTTAAGAAGTTGATTTATGTTTCATGCTGAGTCTTACACCTGCAGTTCAAGTAAAACCCAACTTGGCTGCCCCATAGAGTCTGGTTTATTAGGTATCAAGGAGTCACAAGAAGCCATGTAATTAAAACTGTAATTAACTGGAAAAGGAAAGTGCCACCTGAGTTTTGAGAGGCTGTCAATTTTATTTCCATTACAGCTCTCCTTCTGTTTCTCCTCTTGGATTTTTTATTTTCTTTTCCTTGATCAGAAGACAATATCTACATACACATTACATATATGTGTGTTTTTTAATGTCTTAAAGTATGTATGAATGGCTACTTCACACAGAAAAGGTCACAAGGGTTGTCACAGGCTTCAGGCTTTCCAGACCAACTTGTTCAGAGGGGAGCAGAAACATTCCAGAAGTGTGATATCCAGTGCAGTAGCCACCAGCCACGTGTGGCTATTGAGCACTTGAGCCATGGTCCATCTGAATTAAAATGCTCTGTAAGTATAAAATAGATGTCACATTTTGAAGACGTGGTATCAAAAAGAATGTAAATAAAATATCTCAGTGGTACATTTCATACTGATTGTTAAGTAGTATTCTTTTGGATATATTGGGTTGTGTAAAAATATGTATTAAATTAAATATTAAATTAAATATTAAATATTAAAACTTTATCTGTTTTCTTTTTTTGTTTGTTTAGAGTGGCTACTAGAGAAATGAGAGTTGCATATGTGGCTTACATTGTATTTCTGTTGGGCGGTGCTAGTTGAGGGGTGAGGTACTGTGAGTCCCATTGAATTGTGAAGCAATGCACCAGAAATATCTTTCCTTGCAATGCACTAGAAATATCTTTCCTTGCCCTTTCTGCCATCCTGATTGCTGCAAGGGCTGGTCAGCATGGAGGAACAGGAGCCTTGCTGGCTGTGTGCAAGGGTGCTGGAATGTGTTATTAAGGCATATGTTTGTGATTGCTGGATTGTTCAACTCAATTTCTCAATAAATGGCTCAAAGGGAAATGTCTGAGCAACACAGTTGGAGCTTCAACGGTCCTTTCTTCTCTAACCGCCCCTTGGCCAACAGAGGTTCAAATGCACCATGAAATATGTTAGCGCCAGAACGAGGAGTGCTAGAAACTTCAAATGAAGGCACTGAAAGCAAGTTCAAAACCAACAAGTGTGCCTTAATTTGTGAAATAAAGTGCTGATAAAATAATCTTTTGAAAAAGGTCAGTCCATTTACATGTGATTCTGTAAACATCCGTCTTACATTATTATGCTATCTTTCTGCGCCATATCCTTTGAGGGTTATAAAAAGGATTTGTAATAAAGACACAATTATGTAACAGTTTTGAAGGTAGTTAGGGATAAAGGCTTTTTTTGCCACTTTAATCTGAAATAGGCAAAATCATTTTGAAATAACTTAGGCTTCTTTCGTTTATAAGAATTTTTTTAGGGGGTAGAGATAGTGGAGATACCTTATATGGACTCATTCAAAAATGAATGCTATCAACAGAGTGAAAAGACAACATACAGAAGGGAGGAATATTTACAAATTAGAATATACAAGGTACTCTAGAATCCCAACAGCAAAAAATCCAAAAGAAATAAAACAATTTTTTTAATAAATAAGCAAATAATCTTAACAGACATTTCTCTAAAAAAAAAAAAAAAACACAAATGGCTAACAGATAAATGAAAAAATGTTCTACATCACTTATCATCAGGAAAATACAAACCCAAACCATAGTGAGATATCATCTCATCCCTGTTAGGATGGTTATTATCAAAAAGACATCCAGTAGCAAATGCTGGGAGGCTGCAGAGAGAAGGGAACTCTTACACCCTCTTGGCAGGCAATACGGATTACTACAGTAACTATGGAGAACCAACAGGCAGAGGTTTAAAAAAAAAAAACTACTAATAGAACTACCATATGATACAGCAATTCCACTGGATATATGGAAAAGACATCTGCAGGTCCGTGTTTATTGCCGCACTATTCACAGTAGCTGAGACATGGAATCAGCTCAGGTGCCCACCAGTAGATGAATAGATAAGTAAAGTGCAGAATGTATACACAATGGATTACCACTCGGCCATAAAAAAGAAGGAGATTCTGGCATTTGCAGCAACATGGATGAAACTGGAGGACCTTATATTAAGTGAAATAAGCCAGAAAGAGAAACTTAAACACCACATGTTCTCACTCAGATGGGGACCTGTATAAAAGTTGATCTCAAGAAGTAAAAAGTAGAACAGAAAACACTAGAGGCTGGGTGGGATAGAGGGAAGGGTGGGGAACAGGGAGAGATTTGTTAAAGGATAAAAATTACAGCTAGGTGGGAGGAACAAATTCTAGATTTATAAACATACCACTGAAGCACAGTTAACAAGAATGCATATAATATATAGCTTCAAATAGCTAGAAGGAAACTATTTAATTTTTGCAACACAAAGAAATGGTAAATGTGATGACGGAATGCTGATTACTATGATATGATCATTATACATTATAGATACCCAAACACGTACTCTATAAATATGTCCAATTATTATGTGCCAATTAAAAAAACTAAAGAAGATTGTTAAAGAAAGGAATGCAATATCTTGTTTTTCTATTACCAAAATAATAGTGACAGACCTATCTATGAAAACTAACCAGAGACCTACAGCACTTTTCTTTGTGCAGAGGGGAAAAAAATTCATGTCTCTCTAGCGTAAATCTTTTCCCACATCTCTGTGGTTGCACATTTTCAAGCTGCATTTATTACAAAGTAAGGGTTTCTGGAATCTTCCAGTTCAGAACAGAAATATGTTAGTGCGTAATTTGGGGAAGTGAGCCTGAGGTACGCAGAGCAGATGACACACGGGGCTTAGGTCCTGATTCAGCTACAAGTCAGCGGGGTACCCCAGGACCATCTGCGTTCTATAAATTACAGTAACACCGGCACATGCAGCTTGTAAATCACCAACGAACAGGTTTCACCTTGTGACACACGACATGAACCCTGTTGTATATTCCAATAAAGTCCCATAAACCATCTGATGTAAACTCAGGATTCTGTTTCTTTAGGGGTTAGAATCCTTAGACTTTTCTCTGCTGGTCTAATTTCCTTTCCTATGTGAACACTACATGCCGTTCCCTTTTCTGTGCAATGAGCATTTTGCTATTTTTCAAGCGCAGAATTTTATTTAGTGGCTGACGTGCAATTTGGTACACTTTAAAGGATGGATTTTTTTTCCTTCTCCTTCTTTAATAAACTTGTTTCTTTCAACACAACTGTGAATGTCAAAGTCTTGTGGTTACTACACATGGAAAATACGATTTATAAACAGCAAATTAATGGCTAAATTGTCAGTAACCCACTTCACTGAATATAAATAAATGTCTATCATAAAGGGTCATATCCTCAGTGTGGTTTTGCTGGACTTTTGGCATAGATTGTGTATGTGTGTGTGTATGCACATGTCTGCGCAGGAGGAAAAAGAATAGCTGGAGTGGAGATAGCATTCAATTCCTTATATGGTGCCTCCATAAATGGTTTCAAGCAATTGTTTTTGGTTGGAACATAGTGTTATTCCATTCATGGAGTCAGGTCCTTCTGTCATGTTCAGGGAAATCTTTTCTGATGAACCCTTAATGGTCAACACAGCAACTTGCAACCCCACATGCCAAAGAAAGTGGCAGAAAAAATACCATACCAAGCTTTGCTTCTATTAAGAAATGTGATAATTATTTTTCTTTCTCTCTCCTTTTTGTTTTTTTAAATAGTGATGACAACCTTCCTTCACATTTTTGTTTAGATATTTATTTGTATAAGTAAGATATTTTATTTAGAAAGTTCTTTCAATTCAGATTATTTTGATATGTCCTTACAGGCAGTCCCCTGGTTATGAACAAGATAGGTTTGGTAGGTTTATTCTTAAGTTGAATTTGTATGTAAATTGGAACAGGTACATTCACCTATTACCTATAACATCCCCTATTCATAAGTGTGAGTTATACCTCAGTCAGATGTTTGTCACTTGGGGACTTCCTGTGTTCCCTTTATGTCACTTTTTATAGATGTAGAGGTGTAAACAAAAAGGAGAGATCATTATTATTTTGTATGGAATTTAAACTGAACATAAAATAAGAATGAGAGAAAATTTACTAGTTTTTTCAGAGGCTAAAGGATGAGATAATTCAAAATTAATTTAATTGGTCTGACTTATCCCACTCCCATTGAGCAGAATGTTACAACTGAATTTCCACATTCATTGTCTGAAAAATGCATTGATTATTATTTTTTATAGTAGCTGTCAAGTGTACATAAAGAAAATATTCTGCTATTTTTTATGATTGGTATAAGATTTGTAGGTTCACGTGCTCAATAGATTTTTTTTTTCAAAATTGTGGTTGTTCCAAAATTGCGTTTGTGTTTCAAAATTGTGGTTGTTTCTTGAACTATAAACATACTAAATATATGTACAGTCTAAAAGTTATAACTCTGCTGAAAAAAATGCCTCTGTAGTTGAACATAGTAGTCTTAGTGAAAAAGAGGTGAAAATTAAGTTTTGCTCAGACACATAGCAGCACTACTGTGAATTCAAAGACACAACTTCCAGAAACTTCTAAATACATACTACTATTTTTTAATTAATACAATTTATTCTGTAATTTTAGAGATTTATTGATACTGGCAGAAACCTTTGCAAATAACTTTGAAAATTCCTTGACATATTATGCATCTCAAAGGGTTTTATTCAGTTTTTCTTTTTTATTTTTCAACTGCAATCAATAATTTCTTTCCAAACTCTCTTAATATGCTGAGCTAGAGTATAGTTAAGAGCTTACTGGACATTCTCAAAAGAAGGATGGAAGAAAACAAATACCAACAAAAATGAACTTTGTAGCATTATGTTATTTTCTTTCATTCACATAATTTTTAAACAAGTTCTGTTTCTGTTTTCCATTACACCTAAATAGTTCTCATTTTTATTCAACATCAAGAGATATTAATGTGGGTGCATCAAATCAGAGTTTGGGTTCTTTGAACCTATCAAACTATTTTTTCCCAAATACTTGGGGTTTGATAAAACCCAAAATGCATGCTAGAAGCACTTTTTCCATTAATTATTAAACCCATGTGCATTTTGAGGAAAATTTGATCCATATGGGTTCTGGTTCATTTATGCTTTACTCATCAAAATGCTTTTTCTTAAACCCCATGTCCAAGAAATCTTTTGAGCCCTGTTAAGTTTTCTGAGCTTTGCCAAGAATAAACAAAGTTGAACACCAAAAAGATTCAAGTTGGTTTGTAACCCTATACCTGTGGAGCATTGGTGGGTTCTGAACTTGGCTTGAATACATGTTCTCATCTCTAATAGGTAGTTGGAGGAATCGCCGGAGGGAAGCTTGAGACCTGATATATAAGGCAAAAGTCAGTATGTTTGTCAACTAGGATATGGGAAAATCCCAGAATGCATCACAATTCATTAAAAATTCCTTTGATTATGTTTTATTTTGAGTACATATGCATAGAGATGTTCCATCAATCATAATTGGAAGGTTAAGAGACATTCCAAGTAGGTAAGAGGAAAAGAAGAAGAAGAAGAAGAAGAAGAAGAAGAAGAAGAAGAAGAAGAAGAAGAAGAAGAAGAAGAAGAAGAAATCTAAAATGTGAAATCTCAGTCCCAATATCCTAAATACTGGAATTTGACTAAAAATAAATTATTATGAGAAAACTTCAATTGCTTTTTGAGAGGGAAAAATGAGAATGTGGCTTATGACACTTTGTTTTTTCTCTTTTTTCTTTAGTAACTAAGAGTTGGGGGTTTTGTGGTTTTGTTGTTGTTTCTTCTTGTGTCTTTTGTCTTTTGCCTTCTTCTTTCCCTGCAACCAACAGGCCACGTCTAAGTAAGACTAAAGTCACAAATACATGTAGAGAGGATTTTAAGGTACTCGTGCTTGATTAGATTGGATTGTCAACCTCAGCAATTCTAGGAGAGGCTGATTAGAAAGTTATTATAAATAAAACAATACACTATATCTAGAGGCCATAGAAAATCTAAGGCTACTGTGATTGAGATTATGCTAAGAGGACTCATTGTCTTTTAGAGATCCCTGTTGAAATATATGTACAGATGAAATGGCACAATCTTTGGGATTTACTTAAAACACAATGGGAGTTAAAGATAACAGGTAGTGATATAGTTGAAGCAAAATAATTGTCGATGCTTTATGCTGGGCACGTTCATGTTCATCGCATCACCCTGTTTGTTTAGTTCATGCATCTTGCGTCTTCTGTGCTTACCACACGGTGCTGGAGTGAGTAACACCTGCATCAGCAGAAGGCCTCTGCCGCACCATGGGGCACCTGCAGGAAGCTCCCACTTCGTTCTGAAGGGAAAGAAATTGGAAAGTGCAAGGAAGTTAACTCTTCCTGGTATAGTTTCTGGCTCATGGGGCACAGGAACTTCCATGGCTTCTCCAAGGGTCCCTCGTGGAATTACACACCAGGTTTTACTGTGTGATCAGCTTGGGTGGGTGCTCACTCCTTCCCTGTTACACTCTTCATGGTATTCTCCTGTCCTTTAGGATTACATCCTAAATTAAACTACCTGCATGGAGCCCTTACGATGGTTTCTAAATACGTGCAGTCTTTTTTTTTTTTTAATTGTTAAATCATAGCTGTGTACATTAG
This sequence comes from Loris lydekkerianus, assembly GCA_963574355.1. Taxonomy (NCBI): domain Eukaryota; kingdom Metazoa; phylum Chordata; class Mammalia; order Primates; family Lorisidae; genus Loris; species Loris lydekkerianus. The sequence continues at coordinate 23,881 of CAUYPK010150815.1, read as the reverse complement.
TGCAATCGCCTGTACCCATTAATACGTGCAGTCTTAATACATAAGTCTCTAAGGCTATATTTATGTTTGAAATTTTTCATAAGAAATTTCTTTTTACATTTTTACTTTACCCTCATATATACATATATATAAGGAAATCAAAATTTTATTTCAAAATATATGAACAACGTTTTCTTTAACAGTTGGAATTTTATATTGTTGCTACTCTTTGAACTTAGTTTCATTTCCTCCATAGACTTTTACCTTAATGTAATATGTTTTATGATTTAAAGCTTTGTATTGATTATTCAATCATAATTCCCTGTCAAAAAATATACATATAAATTTAAGTCTTATTAATTTTTAAATTTCCTGTAATCATAGACTTGAACATTAAAATATTCTGAATTGAGTTAATGTTACAAATACCTATTGCACATAATTGATCAAAAACAATAAAAATACATTTCAATGTTTAAAAAACTATTATTAAACAGTAAAATTTATTAGAAACATATCTCTTACTTTTTTTTTCAGTCAGTTCATGTATTGTGGAAGAATATTGTTACCAGACTGAGGGAGATTTCAACCTCAGTCTTATTTCTACTTTTCATTGTTATAGATCTAAATTTTGAACAAACTTTTTCACATAAATAACTACATAAGAGTGGAAGAGATTTTTTAATAGCTGTGTCACTCAGTTATTTTTTTGAGACAGAGTCTCACTCTGTCACCCTGGGTAGAATGCTGCAGCATCATAGCTCACAGCAACCTCAGAACTTTTTGGGCTCAAGCAATCCTTTTGCCTCAGCTTCCCACGTAGCTGGGACTACAGATGTCTGCCACGATGTCCAGTTACTTTTAGAGATGGAGTCTTACTCTTGCCCAGGCTGGTCTTGAACTCCTGAGTTTAGATAATCTACCTGCCTCAGCCTCCCAGAGTGCCAGGATTACAGGCGTGAGCCATCGTGCCCAGTCTGTCACTCAGTTTTTTTTAAATCATTTTGAATTATGTTAAAAATCATATTGTGATATGCCGTCAAAACTGATTTTTATTGTTGTACTATCTGATGACTTGATTAATTCTTCCTGTAATTTCATGAATATCAAAGGATTTTTTTTAGGATCGTTCACTTTATTAAGACACTAATATTTTGAATCACTCCTTATATGGTAGCATATCCCAGGAAATGCACCATGAAACAGTGTGACGGAGAAGAGATACCATTCGCTTTGTAAAGTAGGAGAAGCAATAGTTGCAAAGGGGAGGTTGGATGTTTTTAATTTAAATTAAGATAGAATTTCCTGACAGTCACACTTTAAAATGGTATAATTCAGTGCATTTTGGGAATTTCACAAAGCTGCGCCACCACTATCACTCTTTAATTCCAGATTATCTCCTCATCCCCCCAAAGGAACTCTGTTATTGTTAGCAATTACATATATTCCCTTCTCTACCAAGTCCCTGGCAGCCACTAACCTACTTTCCTTCTCCATGAGTTGCTTCTTCTGGACGTGTCCTACACAGTAAGTGGAGTCACACACTGTGTGACCTTATGTATCTGGCTTTTTCCACTCAGCATATTGTTTTCAAGGTTCATCTATGTGATGATATGTGTTAGCATTTCATTCATTTTCATTTCTAAATTATATTTCGCTGTATGTATACACCTAACTTTGTTTATTCATTCATTAGTTGGTGAGCATTTGGGTAATTTCCACTTTTTGGCTGTTAGGGATAATGCTACTACGAGCATTCTTATGTAAGTCTTACACTTCATTGTTAAATGTATTCTTTTTGATGCTATTGTGAATGGAATTGCTTCCTTAATTCTATTTTCATTGCTAACGTATAGATACATGGCTGATTTTCTTACAGTGATCGTATATGCTGCAGCCTCACTGAACTTGTTTATTAGTTCTAATAGTTGTTTTGCAGATAAAAAAGATCATGCCATTTGTAAATAAAGATAGTCCTATTTGTTCATTTCTCATATGGATACCTTTTATTTCTTGTCTAATTTGCTCTGGATTGAGTCCCCAGTACAATGATAAATAGATGTAGTGACAGCAAACAACTTTGTCTTATATCCTGATTTTAAGAGAAAAGCTTTCCTTCTTTTGCAATTATGAGGTGAGCTATAGGTTTTTGGTAGATAACCTTTATCAAAGGGAGGATGTTCCCTTCTAGTCTTAGTTTGTTAGGGGTGTGTGTGTGTGTGTGTGTGTGTGTTATCACAAAAGGGTTTTATTGGATTGTGTCAAATGTTTTCTGCATTATTGAGATGATCATAATTTTTATCCCTTATTTTACATGGAATATGACATTGATCTATTTGTATACATTTGGGACCACAAGATCCTGCATTTCTTGAAGATGATGCCTGTGCTACTGGTCTGCAGCCCTTCTTGGGATGAGGATTTACACCTCTTCCTCCGTGTCTGAAAGCAAAGAACAAAGGTAAATTAGGTAGCAGAAATTATCCAGTGAGTTAGATAGGAAGAATTTCCTTCAGGTTTTCAGAGGTGACTAAGTTGCTGCAGAACTGTCCATGGATGAGAAAGCAGGAACACCCTCTGAGCCTCTGAGTCTGCATATATCCCAGGATAATGCGAGAGAAGCAGCAGTAGGGAGGGAAGAGGGATGCTTATCCTCCTGAATGATGTCATTGATGCTGAAACTTAATTATAAGTGAACATCCATCTTTCCTGCCAAACAGTGCGGTGTACATAGGCCGAATCATTTTTAATGTAAATATAAATGGTTCTTGTGGGTAGCCGTTGGGGAGATGGTTGGGGAGAGGGAGGAGGGAGGAGGAGAATGATAGCTAATTCTACTTTTTTAATGGGACAATTGTCTCAGTGCTTTGAGATTCTGTTCTCATTAGGAAAAAAACAAAGAACATAAAGCATTGGTAATGGGGAATTGCTAGTGTCCTCAATGCAGAGAATTTTACATTATTTCTGCCTTGCAGTCAGATATTCAACCTAGAAATATGTACTTTTCCCATCAGCATGATGGCTTGTTTGTGCCCCCGCCTCCATTTCTACAGTTGTATTTTCTAGCACATTTCTGTTCCCACAAGCAGTTCTCTGGAGTTTAATATATAGAGAAGCTTTAAATAAAAGATCAATTTGGTAAAAACCAAAATTATTTATGGAAACCAGTATACTATGCTGAGAAACCAGAAAATATAGAAACCGTGAGCTCTTCTTATGGGTATATAAACTCACGTGTTTAGGACTGTTGCAAACCTGAAATCACCCAATTTCAAGTGCTCTTAAAGTGCTAGGCAACTGTGAGTCTTGGAAAAAAATAGAGAATAAGAGTCACACAGTGCATTGGGCACGAGACCCTCAGGGAGTTGATTCAAGAGCAGTGAGTTGGTTATGTGCACTAACCAAGCCAGTGTCGGTGGGGTGAGAAGCATTTGGGCTGTGTTCGCCTATGTATGCGTGTGTATAATACAATTTTTACACACTGTAGGCACTAGATAATTTTAGAATAGGGTTCTAAACACAGCATTTATTCTCATGCGTTTCTGTGTTGGCTCATGTACTTGCGACTGTGTTAGGTAAGGGATGGGTGCAAAAGGGGACAGGGCATTGTTCCTAAATTCAAGGAAACTAGCAGCAAGCTCTGGTAAGTGTATTTATATGCTCATATACAAACACCATAACAAAGTCTGCAACACTGTCCAGTAATGCTCATTTTGAAGGAGGTTTGGGGGACAGACAGAGAGAGAGAGAGTGGATTCACTTCTGCCTATGATGCCCAGGAGACCTCCCGGAGAATGCATGTTTAGCAGGTTGGCAACCAGGGCAGGACAGGCCCTTCCCTGGCTACGTGCTCCGGAAGGCCCACTCTGACCGTCTTCTGTTGTGCCATCCCCACTGAGCGACAGTCTGCAGGGCCAAGTGCACACTCCCTCTAGGGCCCATGTCCTTTCTGTAATCTAGACCATGATCTGGACACTCAGGACCCATGAACTGTCTGCTGCAATGACCTGGTTCCTAGGGCAGTGGTCGTGGGTACCTTACAAGTGCTCACCTGCAGAGCCGCCCCCTACGAGTGTGCCCTGGCCTTCTCGCCTTCTCAGACTTAGGCTGGGAAGACGACTTCTGCCAAGTCCTGTGTGGCCCTGTGGAGAGTGCAGGGTGCTCACAGCAGAAGCCGCTGTGGTGTCACTGGGGACATTCTTAGCCTTTTTTTCCCTTTTCTCCCTCCCTCTAGTCCTCCCTCCTTCCCCCATCTCTCTTTCTTTCCTTTTCTTTCTTTATCAACCAGAAAAGAAGAAGCAAGGATACTCAGTTTACATATATAGCTCGACTGGCTCCTGAGTTCTATGGAAAATTGGAATTGGAAATCAACCTTGAGACCTTCAGCTTAGTATCTTTTCCCTGCTTCACATTTTCTTCTGTTTTTCTGGAACAGACGCTGAAGAAGGAAAAAGAAGAACTGGAACAATTGTCTTTCCACCAACCTTGGCCATTTTTCTCAAACTCTTCACACTATTTCCTCCTGTCCGCCCCCTTCTAGTTTGGAGAAAGTCGAGAAGAAAGGCCAGCAGGGGAACAAGGGAGAGTCGCAAAGAGAAAGGTTCCTGGGCTGCTATTGGCAGGGGAGCTCTGGAGCTACGTGGCAAGGAATAGAATTAGAATTGCCGATGCAACGAGGAAGAGGATGAGAAACGAGAGAGACATTCTTGTTTATCCCTGCTTCCTCCGATCTCCAGAGCTGACCAGGAGTTAAGAAAACCCCTTCTTTGCCTGCTGCCTGGAGCAGAACCGATGGCAGTAGTCCATACTTCATGCCGGGCAAGGGTTCTCTGACTTAGTTCTGGGGTTTGGGAGAAGCACTTTCAGTGACTTTCTACATGTGACTTCTGAAAGTCACCACCGCCCTCACGCCTGCCAGCAGCCAGGGAGCCGGGGCAGTGTCTGAGGAGATGATGGAGCTAGACCTCCTGGGGGTTCTATTTTATAGGCTCTGATAATTATGACTATGTGCTAGAAGCTACTGTTTTGGTTTTTGTGCCCTATTTTTGTATTTTTGGGGGGTCTATTTGAAAACATTTTTTCCCTTCTTTTGTTACGAAGTCACAAAATTTGAACCTAATACCCTCTCCGTGAGGATGGGCTTTCTCTGGCATCATTAAGCTGGCCTTGTGGTAGAAGACATATTTTGGACCAAATGACATGGGTCCATTCAAAAATTCATTAGCTGAGATCTCTTAGACCCTAGAGTGGCATCACCTTAACAGAAACTTCTAAAAGAAGGAAGAGAATGCTAACCTACATGAAAAATAAATACCCCTCCTTAAGGGAAATCTCAACAGCAAATGAATTCTTATCAGCGAGTCAGTAAAAATCGACCACCCTTTGAAAGGCTGCTTAGGCCTGGGGTGAGTTAAAAATAAAGTGTAGGATGTGGTCGCTGCTCACGATGGGAAGGGCAATGCATTATAGGAAGAGCTGCCCTCGATAAATGACCAGAACATTTCTAGCTGTGTGTCCTTGGCTTTACTTTGCAAAGGGTACGTTTTCACCTTTGAGGGCAAATTCAGGTAGTGAGCACTGTACACTGGGACAAATATACCCTGGATGGAGATAAAATTTGGCCAAAGGAGATTTAAGGCTAAATAAATTACAGGGAACACTGCTTCTTCTTAAATGGTGTAAAAGTCAGCTGGCTTGCTACTGGCTTCTCTTTTTTACCAAACAAACATGTAAACAAGTCAACACAAACACATAGGTTGCAACTGAGGACACAGCCAACAACCAAGCCCAGAGGGTGTATGGGCGTGTGCATTTCCAGCTGGAGAGAAGGAAAAGCGCGTCTGTTAGAGGAGTTAGAGGAGATTTTGAAAGCAAACGTGTGACCTATAAATTTGTTCAAATATGCACGGATAACATTTCCTGGGCTGGTGTTCTTCAGAATATAGTTTTGAGACTGTTAATATGTGTGTTGTGGAAAAAATGGTAGCCAAATGAATCAAGAAGGAACTATACTATCTTATGTCATAGAATGTCAGAAACTTTTGATTGTACGACACACAATTTTTATGGACTGCTAAAGAAGAAACAGCAGTGCTAATTAAACCTCATCACGCTATTGTTTGTAAGATGCAGCCTAATTTCACGAATGTTAAAGTGTAAAAAATAAACACGAGTCTTAGAATGAAAGTATTTGTTGTTGCTTTTGTTAAGATTTATAACACATTTCAATAGCTTTGAGGAGTCCCCTGGAAAAGAAATCTGTTTAATTAAGTTTTTTGCCCATTTGTTTTTAACACAGGTTACTTTTCTTTGGGCAAACATCTTCATGAATTCACTCATCACAACGCATTTGGTGGGTTTACTCTCTTTCCACACAAGGCCCCTCTCTCCAGGCGGTCTAACCCTTCCAGCCTTTGGGCTGTCCTGCGGCTCTGCGTTCTGAGTGTAGCAGGCTACCTTTCTAACTCTGAACACCTATGTCTCATGAGTCTTCTTTCACGGGTGATTATATGCATATTCATGTTTCTGTCAGAAAAAATGTAAAGTTACTTCCTCTCATGATACTTCCAATGAAACTGTTGCCTGCTCGAGGCGATGGACTGACTGCCACTTCCTCTTCCACTGCCTCAGACCTGGGCTGATGCATTCCACACGTTATTAGCTAATAAGTGATGTTGACAGATGGGATTTGGGGGGTAAATACGCATCCATTTCTAAACAATCAGGGAAAAAAGTTCTCTGAAATTTTATCTACAGGACTCAACCATCATGGTTGTGCCAGGAGAGAAATATTTGAAGAGAGAAGATGTAGCTTTGATTAAAGAAAGAAGCAAAAATTGGTGACTCCTGTGGCTCAAAGGAGTAGGGTGCCGGCCCCATATGCTGGAGGTGGTGAGTTCAAACCTGGCCCTGGCCAAAAACTGCAAAAAAACCCCCAAAAACCCCAAAACCAAAACAAAAAAAAAAAAGAAAAAAGAAAGAAAAAAGCAAATAAGGAAGGGTGGTGGTGTGGGGCTAAAAGAACAGGAGAAGTGAGGCAGGCCAAGGCCACTAGGCTGTATTTCTTTCCTAGAGAGGAGCAAACTATAGTCATGGGCCAGAGATGGCCAGTCTCCAGTTTTTATAAATAAAGTTTTATTAAACATAATCATGCCTATTTGATTACCTATAGTGTATGCCTTCTTTCATGCTACAGTGGCAGAATTGGATCATGGCAATAGAGACCTCATAGCCTGCAAAGCCAAAAAATTAACCACGTGGCTCTTTCCAGAAAACACTCTGATTTGTTCTCTCAAGCAAGGACACTTGCCTAATACTGATACTGGAGGGAGTTTTCTTTCTTTCTTTTTTTTTTTTTTAGAGACAGAGTCTCACTTTATTACCCTCAGTAGAGTGCTGTGGTGTCACAGCTCATAGCAACCTCCAATTCCTGGGCTTATGGGATACTCTTGCCTCAACCTCCCCAGTAGCTGGGACTACAGCTGGAGGGCGTTTTTACAGGAGTCTACTTCTTGCCTCTCCCTACTGCCTACCTCTGATGCCAAGGGAAGGTTGTAATGATGCTTCATGGCCCCGTGCTCCTTCTCCTGTCATGGGAAAATCAAGTAGTATGTGAGAGAAAGAAGGAAGGGGTTCTGGCAGAGCCCCCCACTCCTTGAGAACTCACACAGGCTATTGGCCGGAATTCCCTGGTAAGTGGAACGTGAAGGTGATGCTAGGATAATGCATTAAATGTATCTTCCTTTTCTGGGGAAACAGCTTTTTAGGTATATCACTGCTCATACCCATTGTACATATATCTCATTAAAGGTTATAGTGCTTTAAAATGAGCTTCTGGTTGAGATAATAGTATCAGATCAAGATTTAGTTTATATTGAAGCAGTTTGATTCGAATATCATAGTATGAGGAAGCAAGGAAAAGGCCAAATGTGCTTACATTAGATGTAATTTAGTAAAAATGGAAAGTTTAGGCGTTTCTGGCATATAGAGAACATTTATAGCATTTTGGCTTTTCACATTCATTTTTTAAAGTTCCCAGTTACAACATTTTATTTTCTTGGCCCCTTAAAAATAACGAATAATTTTTCTCTGTACTCATAGCTTTGAGGGTTCTTTTGTTAGATATTAATTCAGAAGATAAAATTTCCTCTGAAAATAATCACTTCAGTCTGCATATTAGAAATGAAAAGTCTACTACTAGCTAGAATTTGCAAAGTACCTATATCATTGGGCTCACATTATTAAATTGTTTTGAGAACCTTATTCAGGGGTCTGGAAGTAGTAACCATCCATTCAGAATATCAACTCCAGAGCTAGGTTCTGATTTAATGAGTATTTCCACGCACTCTGTACTTTTTCATCAGCATCAAACAGGTGCTTTACCAAAGTAATAAAAGTCAATCTGTGTGAAAAAAACATGTCCACCCTCCATCTTGGGAGGATCACAATTCTGGAAAGTCCTCAGAAGATCTATTTCAGTATCTGTTGTCCATGAAATATTTGTTTTTTCTACTTCCAGGCAGTTGGTAGCATACTCTCTTGCTTTCTTAATGCCAGGGATAGCTATTGCTCTGATCGCTGACATGTGACGGGAACTTCTAGAGTACATTGTAGGAGCCCATACCTGAATTCTCAGTAGCCTTTTTGCCCCCAGCCTTAGTAATCTGCAGCATTTCAGATGGTGTGGGCTCCATAAATCTGGGTCCTGGAGTTGGGTGATGTGCAGGTGAGCCATCCACCTACCTGTGTAAGATACATAGAGCAAGAAATGGACCTTTGTGGCTCAGCGCCTGTAGTACAGTGGTTATGGTGCAGCCACATATGCCAAGGGTGGTGAGTTCGAACCCGGCTCCAACCAACTAAACAACTACAACCAAAAAATAGCCAGAGGAAGAGGCAGGTGCCTATAGTCCCAGCTACTTGGGAGGCTGAGACAAGAGAATCACTTAACCCTAAGAGTTGGAGGTTGCTATGAGCTGTGACACCACGGCACTCTACCCAGGCTGATAGAGTGACACTGTCTCAAAAAATATATATAAATAAATAGAAATGGACCTTTGTGTTATAAGTTTTTGCGCTATGTGGTTTTATTTGTTACTTCAGCATAACTTCGTCTTCTTGAATGGCCTACTATCTTTAAGATGGCTATTCTTTCTTTCTTTTTTAATTCTCCATGGTAAGAGTAGGCTCTTTGGGGAAACAAGCCATTATTTTTCAAAGGGACTCATATGAATGTGTGGAGTGCCATTTTAGTCAACGGTTTTGTATTAGTATGCCCCAGGGATGCAACGTACATTCTGTGCTGTCTACTCACTTTGTGTTGTTATAATTGTTGTTCCCTATTTATTTTATTCCCAAGGAGGAAAGCATTTGAAGGAATACTTTAGAAATTGAATGTGCTAGGGGCAGTCCGGCTCTCAATCAGCATTCCTTGGAGAAAGAAACCCTAAGAAGGAATTGAATGGTATTAGGCCTGGGGGAAATACAGCAGAGAGTATCACGCTATTAGCAAACTGGGCTGCTTTCAGCATAGCATACCAGGATAATGTAAATATGGATTAGTGCTCCAATCCAAGTTATTATTGAGTTGGTATGAGTAGAGGAGTAGCAGAGACAAAGATTTACCCAGAAAAACTCATTTTTTTAATGTGTATGTCAGACCACTTAATCCATTTCTGGGCTCATTTTTAAGCCGTGGTGTTATAATTGTTAACAATTTGTCACCTTTTTAAATGTGGCGAGACCAAAGCTCTTCCCACACTCTTGAAATTCATGCACATGAGTAGTTTTAGTTGCAATTGCCTTACACAGAGATGTCTTTCTTTTCTCTTCTGTTTAGTGGACAGGAACTGCTTCCAAAGGCTTTCTGTGTGAATAAGACACTTACAGACCTTCAAGAAGGCAGGTGCTAAAGGAAAGAAGACACATAAACTGGCCAGTGTAGGTTGGTGCCTGTGTAAAACAAAGCGATGTTCTTTGCCTATAGTTACAACAGTAGCCACATGCACATATTAGCAGCAATAATAAAATATTGCTGCATTATCCCCAAAGTATAGGTCTCTGATAAGATAAAAGCTTTTTTCCCAGAGGGCTTGGTTAGTGTATGGGGTTGGGAGATTGGAAAGGAAGGAAATATATTAACTCGGTGGTTCTGATAGAAATGGCCTCTTGCGTTACGAAGAAAATGTGCGCGTAAAATGCATGCGACTAGCAAAATCATAAGAGATCAGTTACCTCCTCACTCTACTTATCTTAGTTTACAGGACTAGTGGTTAGAATGCTCCTGACTGCTCCAATGGAAAGAGGCCCATGAGAAGACGTACAATGAGCAAGATATGAAAACAAAACCAAACAAATAATCAGAGCAAGAGATGCTATTAGGTTACTGGGTCAGAGGCAACTCAGAAAATACCTCCAATGTCTGCAGTGTTACTTGTGGACATATGCAACATCTCTCTTTTCTTTCATGTCCTTGGACGAAGCGATTGCTTTCAGAATATTGTCCTTTATTATAGTTTTCCCGTGTGAGGTGACATGTAACATACAGGTAAGAAATGAAGCACAATAATGAAATGAACAACCACGGACTCAATGCCCAGTTTTTAGAGCCACAAATATCATTCATGTGTGTACACAGTCCTCTCAAATCCCACATCTTAAACCTTGTGCTTAATATTGCTGGCTTTACTAAAAATCATTTAAACATACAAAACACACACACCCCTCCACGGAGTGTGTTGCTAGGTTTTGATTATTTTTTGAGCTTTATAATAATGGTGTACCTTGCATCCTTTGCTGGGACCTGCTTTTTTTAAATCCAATATTCTGTTTCGAAGATCTTCCCATGTTGTTTGTAAGTTCTAGTGCGTTTATTTCCCCTGCTTTCTGATTTTCCATTATGTGACTATACTACAATTTGCTCATCCATTCTCCTAAGGGTGGCTGTTTGATTGGTTCCTGGTTTTGCTGCTGTAAATGTTCTTGTCCCTGTCTGCTGGGGCACATAGGCAGGAGTTTCTCTGGAGTATTACCTGGAGTTGTAGTGCGCATGAATATTCCACTCTACCACAAAATACCACATTTTTTTCCAAAGTAGTTGCACCATGTACAGTTTGCTTTCCCATCCCAGCCCTATCTTCTAATCTTTGATATTATAAGATGTCTTAATTTATGCCAATCTAGTGCATAAATGCTATCTCATTGTGGTCCTAATTTGCATATCCATGATTACTAATGAGTTTGAGCATCTTTGCAAATATTTATTAGCAATTTGTATCACTCCTGACTTTTTAAAAAAAACTAGCAAGGCAACTAACTATCTATTTAGCTCTAATGAGATGAAAAAGAGAAGCCAGTAGATTAAAGTTTTTTTGTAATTAGATTCTCAAATGGTAGATGACTGAAAACTAACATGAGTACAGTAACTTCTCTTTGTGATGGCAGAATGATGCTCTTGGGTGACCTTGGGAATTCCTTAAAGTCCTATACTTTCATGATAATTGTGCCTAATAAGGAACATTAAACTATACCTGTAAATAATGATGCATGGTAATTGGGCATTTTCTGTATCCCACATAGATTAGTTAATACTTTGTAGTTGTAAGCAACAGAAACCTATCTTAGTTAACTTAAGTCCCAAAAGATTATTCAGCCCTTTGAAAGGCTGAAGTGGGAAGGTCACTTGGTGCCAGGAGTTCAAGATAAGACTGAGAAGCATACAGAGTCCTCAATTCTACAAAAAATAAAAAGGTTAGCTGGGCATAGTGGCACCCAGCTACTTGGGAGGCTGGGAGGCTGGGGTAGGATCCCTTAAGTCCAAAATTTGAAGGTTGCTGTGAGCTATGATTGTGCATTGCACTTTAGCCTGGGAAAAAGAGGAAGAATCTGTCTCTAAAAACAAACAAATAAACAAACAAAAAAAAGAGCAAAAAAAAAAAAAAAAATATATATATATTTTTTTTTTTTCTCAGCAATTCCAGTGTGTTCATAATAACAAAAAACTAGAAATGCTGAAACATACATCAACAGGAGAATAGATGAGTCAATTGTTGCAGAGCAGGGCATCTTGAATGGTGGTCCCATTGAGACCACATGTCCCTGAAAGAATCAAAGGAAGGGGACCTGGACACTGGCTAGGAAAACAAGATTCTGAATACCTTGACTCACTAAGCTCTTTCTTAGGTGGAAAGACAGAAAAGAGTTGAGTTGCTGGTTTGCAAAGAAGACAAACAGGAGTTTGGATGAAAAAACAATGTGTTTTTAGCATAATCCATTCTGAGATAATAATGTTGGATTATTTTTCTAATTATGCTAACATTCCTTTTTTGGCTAAGGGTTTTCTAAGCTAAGATAACGACTAGTCACGTAAGTTAGTTTGCGCTAAGATGTGAGGCTGGTGATGACTTGGTTCAGGAAGGGAGCACGCCCAACTTCAGTGCCAGCCTGGACTCCCTGGTATTGGTAGCTGGGGTGTTCACGAGCGCATTCACCCCCTGTTCTCACTAAGAGAGGAGCCAGTTTGCCACTCACAAAAAGTTTGAAGGCTGCTCTCTTAACCCAGGGAAATGGCTGGCTGCTGAGACGTCTTTGGCCCTGTCACTGGCAGAAGCTATCTTTACATCCTCTCTGTCCATCAGAGTTTGAAGTTGCTGTCAACTTTAAAGAAACAGTGAAGCCCAAATCCGAGCAAGTCAGACACAGAATACCGAGGTCCCAGGAAGTCCCTGCAAAGCTTGGGAGTTAGAAGGGGCTAAGGTTGTACACTCCAGTTACTTATACTCATAGCATCATAGGTAAGGGCAGCACCATTAGAAACTCAAAGGTAGCACAACCCACAAGGTGATATGTAATCAGCATAATTTCACTCCAAATTTCATGTTCAGAAGGAGACTATCCTCTAAGAACATAGGACAAAAATAATTAAGATATAGAAGCAATAATAGAAGGAGTATTAATAATATCAACGATAACAGCTACCATTAACTGACTTTTCTCTTCTGTCTTGCAAAGTGCCTTATGTGTCTTGTTTCCAACTCTTCCAATAATTCTTTCAGTAGGTTTCTTATTCCTATTTTATGGTTAAGAAAGCTGAAATTCCCATCAGATAAATAACTTACAAAAAGGTAGCAAGTGTTATTGCCAGTATGATGTCACATTTGGAATGAGAATTAGATTTATGCATAAAATAAATTTTAGTACACATTTGACTTTCTTCTGCAAGGAGAGAGAGACAATATTTGATTATATACAGGGTCTGATAACTAGGTCTGGGCTTTATTTGCAGGATTATATCAATACACTCTGATGGTAATTGTTTATGAAACAATTAGGATTGGAACAGTTTATTTTCAATTGAGAAGGAAAATTATGGAACACTGGATGCTTTCTCTTCTCAATAAATACCTTTTGACATATATCATCCTGCTTGTGAAATGGCTTTAGCAAACTCCCTTTTTCTTCCTTTCTAAGTGATGTGGAAATGTAGAGGAGGCTCAGATGAGGCCTGCTTTCTGGCTAGACATAAAAAAGAGGGGCTGTAAAATATCAAGCCCCTCAATTGTTTGTGAAAGAGAGTCCCATGTTTGTATTAGTTGTGATCTCGAGAGTCTTGATGCAGTCAAAATTTTGACCCACTTGGGTAGTAGCATCATAACAGCATTGAATCACAATTCATTTTCTCACATGAGCAAAACACCTAGATCTAATAAACTTTTAATCCTTTTGTATAGGAGAAAGTCTTATAAAGTTCAACAGAACCATGGTCCTTTTCACCCTTTAATTTATTGTCTGTTGGCCAACAACACTGTGGGGAAGCCGCAGGGCCTGGGTGCACTGCTCCTCTGGCTCCTGAGCGTGCATAGGAGCTCAGTGTTTGTGCAGCCGTTATCTTTCAGCTCTCACTCTAATCAGCAGTCTTGCACAGCTTGATCTCCCCTTTAATTTAGAATGTGTCTTCTTTTTTGGCTGTTGGCTGCCTTCAGAAAGGAATGAGTGTTCTCAGTGAGTGAATGTAACTAACTCCCCAACCCTCACCCTCTTCCCACCCCAGCAGTCATTAGTTGGAACATCTGTTCGCCCTGGATTTAGAACATGATAGAGCTCACACTGGGATTTTGGGGTAGGGTATTTTCAACATCAATTATTTACTCCACCGAAAGCTCTTAAAAAGAAGTAACTGTGTCCTACACTCAACTGTAACTATCAGCTTGATCGTAAGGTCTGGTACCTACTAAGGGCCAAACAGTAGTTGCTCAATTGCATTGAATATTTACACCTGAAACATTAACTCAAGAGGAGCAGTGGGAAAAGGGAACCAGAAAGCCACGTTTTGTCAGAGAGATTTATGTCATGATTTAGCCTTCACTGGGGAAGATCTAGGTTAATGACCTTATTCTTTTTGTGTCATTCTTCTTACACATTTGTCTTTTTAACTCTTGGAGTAGTGAGAGTTTGGCTCTTGAGCTAGATAGATGTGGGACAAATCTTAGTTTTGTTGCTTTCTAGCCTGGTATCTGTGAGCACGTTACTTAATCATTCTAACCCTCAGCGTTCTCTTTTCTAAAATGGGCATAAATAATTGCAACTATCTGAGTATAGTGTTTTGAGAAAATATTGGCAAAGTATATGTAGTAAGTGCTCAGTGAGTTATAGCTATAGTGATTTTATTTTACAACCATTGTCAAAACTGATAATTACATCAGAGTGAACCTATAGCCAACTATTCCACTCTGCTTCAAAGACATGAACTTTTCACTGTGTAAAACAGTTATTCAGAGAAATAATTATTTGCTTTACTTTCATGTACCAACAATAGACATTCAATGATGATTACAATACCTTGATTATTTTGTAGGGTAAAATGAATCTTCTGCCCTAACATCTCTCTTCAAAAATACATTTTTGATTGAACATAGGAAGTGGATCTCTGAACCACTTATACAAATTTTGTTTATTGAATAGCAAGTCTGGTAGTATGTATCAGGTAGCTATTGCTGTTTAACAAACCATCCCAAACACACAGTAGCTTTAAATAAGTCATATATTCTTACTCACACACTTGTTGGTTGTGTGCAAGTTGGGTAATCTAGACTGGGCTTGGCTGGTTACTTGGTCTCCCTAAGTCCAGGTTCTCATCACATGTTGGATTCATATCTGCTCCTGTATGTTCATTTATCCTGGGCCTAAGCTCTTCTCTTGTTGATGCTAGAGGCACAAAAGGGTCAGCACATCTATATAAGCACATTTTAAGCTTTTGTTTGTATTATATCTGCTACTATCCCATTGACAAAGCAAGTCACATTTTGGGTAAGTCCAAAATCAGATAAATATTCTTATTCTATGGAGATAGGGGGGCAGCAGTAAATATAGTTGAGCAATAAGCAATCTACCAGTAACTATAAGAACATAAGAAACTCTAAATTTAGGATTATAGATTTGTGAGTAATTTATTCCCCTGGGAATAACATAGCAATAATGACAATAAAAAGATTAATTTTAGGGGTACATCTTCAACCAATCTTGCATCACTAAGTGCTCAGAATTTAGAATGTTCAATACAGTGTGTCTAAGAGAGAGGTATGCAGCAGAGCCTTAAAAATCTAGCACTTAAGAAAATAGACTGAAGTGAGTCCTAGGGGATATTGCTAAAGAGATTGCTATTACTTCCAGCAAATACAATTTATGCTTCCTGCAAGAGTACTATTTTGCCCTTTTTACTTTTTTAAGGAAAGAGAAACTAAAATTGTGCTTATGTTAAGTTTGATAATTTAACTTCTGAAATATTCCATTAAACTTTGTCATTTTGGCTTAGTAGAAACTTTTATTTGGGGGGATTTTGCAGTGTCTAGCTAAACAACAACAATTGCAATAAGAAAATAGCCAGGCATTGTGGGTGGCACCTATAGTCCCAGCTGCTTGGGAGGCTGAAGCAAAAGAATTGCTTAAGCCCAAGAGTTGGAGGTTGCTGTGAGCTGTGACATTATAGCGCTCTACCAAGGCTGACATAGTGAGACTCTGTCTCAAAAAAAAAAAAAAAAAAAAAGAGTCATAAAGTTAAACAAAAGTTTAAATGGTTAAGAAGTAGAATGTTATAGTAAGCTAAGGTTAATTTATTATTAAAGAAAGAAAGACTGTGGCTCAAGGAGTAGAGAGCTGGGCCCATGTACTGGAGGTGGCGGGTTCAAAACTGGCCCCAGCCAAAAACTGCAAAAAAAAAAAAAGAAAGATATTTGTAGTAAATTTAGTGTAGCCTAAGAGTACTGTGCTTTATAAAGTGTCCAGTAGTGTACAGCAATGTCCAGGCCTTCACATTCACCTGCCACTCACTGATCACCCAGAGCAACTTCAGTCCTGCCAGCTTCATTCATGGTAAGTGCCCTGTATGGATATACCATCTTTTGTGTATTACACCATGTTTTAACTACACCTTTCCTACACTGAGATACGCTTATCAACACCAATGCTTGCCACTGTGTTACAATTGCTTACAGTGTTCAGAATAGTCACATGCTGTACACGTTTGTAGCTAGGAGCTAAAGGCTAGAACATGTAGCCTAGGCAGTACCATCCCATGACAGCAAAATCACCTGAGGATGCGTTTCCCAGAACATGTCCTGGTCGTGAACTGATCCATGACTGTACATATGTATATTAGCACATGTAGTGGCTAAAAAAAAACTTGCCACAGGTTTCTTTAATTGATTACAGAAGAGTCTATGGGAAAAATGGGAATTTCTAAAAATGTTGAAAAATTGGGATAGGGCTTTGGATTCTGGGGATTGAGAGAAAGGAGGATAGGGGTGATGATTCCAGAGGAACCGTGGTTTTGGAGAAAGCTGAGAGATGGATGTAAGGTGAAAAGAAGGGAAATTGAGAAAGTGACTGAGATCAGGAAAAGTTGGACATCGTACTGGGAAACCACAGGCGAGTGGGACTCTCAGACGGCACTGACCTGGGGCATCATCGTACTGGAGAAACCACAGGTGAGTGGGACTCTCAGACGGCACTGACCTGGGGCATCATCGTACTGGGAAACCACAGGTGAGTGGGACTCTCAGATGGCACTGACCTGGGACTGCCAACCTCAGAGCCCTGGATTTCAGCTGCTCTGGGCCAGGTGGTGGAGCCCACTGAGAGCTGTTTCACCATTGAGATGAGCCCTACTGTGGGCCCTTGGGTGACAGTTGGTGGTGTGCCATTAGGTGGACGGGGTCCTGAGGGCACACTCCTGGGGGGAGGCCTGGCTTCACCTGGAGATCTAACAGAGGAAGTTTCTGTATTCAGAGTGGCAGCTGGGGAGGAGCTCCATCTGTTTCAATCCATCTTTGTCTTAAAATCTTAAAACAAAGCACAGACCTCAAGAAAAACACAAGGCAAGGGGATCAGAGACAGTGAAACTCACAGACAGTGAGCCATAATTACAAGATAGGCTTTTCTCTAATTTTCTCTAAAATATGGTTAGGTAGCAGCAACATAAAAATCTAAGCATTCAGGTCTCACTTGAATGTGTTAGTTTAAGAGTGAGTTTATGTCTCAGTGCTCCAAGTGCTTCCAGGGCTTTGCAGCTCTTATCACTGGGTTCTCATTTAATGTTTCTGAGCTGGGTCTAGAATGACATACTAATCGGCTGCAGGCTGCTGGGATGTCTCTTTGGTCTCCCAAGGCTGAAGAGTCGTTTTTCCTTTTGTGCAATACATTAACGAATTGGAAAACCGTGTTTCTTACCTCAATCCACTAAGAATAAAACCTTGTAGTTTTGTAGTAAAGTGTGCTTTTATTGATTATAATGTATTTATTTGTGCACACTCCCATTCTATTCTTGCAAAATCCTTCTGAAATAGAATGGGCTTTATTATCCCCATTTTACAGAGAGAGAAACTGAGCACCCTGAGAGTAGTCATGCTATTTGACCTGGAGTCCTGGTTAGGAAGTCGCTGATGGAGCACGGTGACTGGTTTCTAGGAAGGAACTGCAGCGTGATTGTCCTGCAGGGTGCTTTGTACGTCTCAGCGTGTTCTGGGCTAGAGCCATGTTGGGCCTCACAGAAACTCTGAGTGCGATGAGATAAGATACCCATTTCCTGGGTGAGGACGCTGAGACCCTGAGAGAAAAGAGGTCTTTTTCTCAAGTTCTTTGGGCTGTGCACAAGTGAGTTCTCGGAGGCCGTTTGCTATCACATGTGGATTCCTGTTTTGTGATGACTAAAACAATACCAGAGAAAAATCAACTCCTGGATGAAAAGAGAGGAGGCAGAGGGGGAAATGGAACCCACTGTCTCTGGAAGGGAGATTTTCCTGCTCACTCTTCCCTGATTTCTGGTAGAACAGGTGGAGCACTCTGATTCTTTTAGAATAAAATTCCCACCTCCACCAAAATGGAGAGTTATTTTAATTATGATGACCTTAAACTTAGAATGTGCGTTTAACCACAGTTTCCTCGGTTTTGCTCCAGACCAGCTCTTTCAAGTTCAGTCATCTTGCTTTCCTGTCTTGAGTGATTTTTTTTTTTTTTTTCTGCCTCTCAGAGTTAGATTCATTTTCTTCATGCTTATCATGGCAGTGGTCTTCAAAAGAGAGAGGACAAGGTGATCCCCAGTGATAAGGGACCTCCGCATTGTTACTACTAACTTATTTTTTCTCACTTTTTAATTTCTATTTTGTGCTTGCTTTAGGATATAGTAGTAGGTTAGTGTATCATGTCTATATGTGTATCTGTCTCACACAAGCACACACAGACATATTGGACTTATGTATATTATATTTTAATTTGGAGGTATGCATGTTCATAAAAGTTTGGAGACCTCTAGTGTTATAGGTTGGGGTATGTTCCCCCAAAAAGATTGGTTGAAGGCCTAATCCACCCTTGGTACCTTAGAATGTGACTGTGTGTGAATGCAGATGTAATTAGTTAAAATGAGGTCATTCTAGTGAAAGGTGGACCCTTAACCCATGTGACTGGTGTCCTTGTAGGAAGATGGCCTTGTGAAGATGCAGAGACTCTGTTAAAATACCATGTGAGGATGGAGAAGGGGACTGGAGTGATGTAGCAGCTACAAGCCAGGAATCCCTACGACTACCAGCCACCCTCAGGAGCTGAGAGATGTCTGGGACAGATTCTCCCTCAGAACCCTGAGAAGGAGCCAATCTTGATGCCACCTGGTTACAGACTCTAATACAAGAACTTCTGTGAGACAATTTGTGGTACTTTGTTATGTTAGAAAATAATATACCGTATATACTCGAGTATAAGCCAAGTTTTTTCGGCACAAAATTTGTGCCGAGTTCGGGTTTTTCGGCACAAATGTTGTGCCGGGAAAAGCTCGGCTTATACTCGAGTATATAGGTACTTAGTCTATATTGACAAAAAATCACGTGAAATATTTTAAGAAAACTTGACATAGTTAAGCTATTTTAAAATAGTGTGGTCTATCGGTACGATCCTTTGGCTAGGAAAGCTAAGCAGATAGATTTGAAGTCTGAGGAGGACACTGGGACTCAGGGCAAGAAAAGATATCAAGTGGTTTTAGAAGATGTCTCGTTATTATTAGAAAATCACGGTGGTCTCCGCAAAAGTGCTGGGCCCCAAAAAGTGCTTAGAAGACTGGGAAGTGCCAATGGGCTTTCAGAGGAAAAAGTTGAGTGGTTGAAAAAAGATATTGAGAGCTTAAAAGAGAAACCAGAGAGGCCTGGGGCTAATTTTTTTACTGGTTGATTTTTTTTTTCCCATTTGTTTATATTCTACAAGTCAGATTTTGGAGCAATTAGCAAAATATCATGCAAATATTCCCAGTGTGACTACACATTCATAACTTTAATTCTGTCGAACATTTGTCTTGTTGCTACAAAATACATCTGCTATTTGCATTAACTTAATCTGTTAAGATATTGTGAACTCAACCACAGTCTTCCAGAGACTTAGGAAGCAACTTCCCATTTTTATTGGACACATTTAACTAGGAAAATCTGCTATTGTGATCACATGGCCCCACCCCAGGAGCACCTCTTTTCCCAGTGCAATTTCAGACAAATATAAAAGAAAGCATAATAGCGCATCGCATAGGGGGAGGGCTGGTAAAGCAGGAGGATGCTTATTTGTAATAGAAACAAGCAGTGGAATAAATGATTAAAGAAAATGGTGTAACATATGGACATGCATTCTGTGTGTTTGAGAGGGGGACGGAAATGGGTCGAGCCCTGACATGAGCATTTCAGACTTTAGATCATGTCAATCTCATGACCACTCCATGGGGTAGATTTTAGGGAGTCAAATCATTTGTTTGACATTACACAGAGAAAAAGGAGCAGGGTCAGTGTTTCTCTCACTCTATAAATGTTCACTGAGCACCTACTATATGCTAGACACTGTTCTACTTACCTGGTATAAAAGGATAAAGGAAAAGAGAAAGAAAAAGTGGAGTAGGAAGAAAGGACACTTGTTCAGGGAGTTTAATTCTAAATAAAAGACTCAGACATATAAAGTAAGTAGACAAGTAAAAAGACATTTTCAGGCAGAGATGAAAGTTATTTAAGACCATATGAAGCGGTAGCAAGCACCTCAGAGGGGGACTTCTTTGCATAAGGTAGTCATGGAAGACCTCTTGGGGGAGGTGACAGTAGCTGAGACTTGTGTGATTAGAGAGCAAAGAGAAAACATTCCAGGGAGCATGAAGACCAAGAACACAGGCAGAAGTGAGAGCTGCAACTAGAGAGCTTTCAGCAAGCAGTGACAGTGACGTGACTGATCACAATAATAGGAAGCCTGTTGATTGCTACATCAAAAATAGATTGTGTGGGGCAAAATTAGGTATATTGATCTAGAGACAGTTGGTGTTGTTCAAGTAAGAGTGGAATACAAGGTAAAAAGCATGGATGTTGGTCTAGATAGAGGTAGTTGGTGTTGCACAGGTAAGAACAGATGGTGCCTTAGACCAGGGTGAAAACGACAAAGATACAGAGGAATGAGGAGATGGGGGTATATACTGAAGGTGGGTGCTGTGGCTTGAATATGTTTCTTAAAAAGTTTGTGTTCAAACAAACTTAATGTGTAATTTTATAGCATTATTATATAGATTATCAATATAACATAATATGGATTATAGTTTAATATAGATTATAATATAATATAGATTATTAATAATGCTAGAACATTACAGATTATGGGAAGTGTTTGAGTCGTGAGGACTCCACCCTCATAAATGGATTAGTGCTGATTATAAAAGGACTTGACGCTGTGAGCTTAATCTCTTGCTCTCACCCTCTTTTCCTCTTTCCCCTTCTGCTATGAGATGATAAGAGTGGGATGAATTTGGGGTGTGGGAGAAATTGAGACTTTTCCTTGGGAATATTACGTTTGACAGACCTGTGATGTAGGTTTCCAAATGGCAGTATACTATTACATGGAGATTCCTAACTCTGGAAGGAGGCTTCCTGGGATCAGGTCCAGTTTCTATTATTTATCAGCAGAGTGACCGTGGGCCAGTCACTCAACCTTTCTGTAGAATAAGAATGAGAATGAGAATAAGGATAAGGGTAAGGCTAAGGCTAAGAATAAGAACAATAAGAATAAATCTCTTTCGTGGAGTTGTCGTAAAGGTCAGTACATATAGCAAATCAGTGTCTAGTTTGTAGTAAGTCATCTATGTCTGTGTGTGTGTGTGTGTGTGTGTGTGTGTGTGTATACATGTATATATCCAGTATTTGAAACTAGGACTGAGTGACACCCAAGCCCAAGTTCATTATCTATAAGTCTCAAGGAAAGGATAAAGTCCATTGAACTTTAGCAGTAATGGCTCCTGGTTTGTCCTTTGTCAGTGAGCTGCCACCTGATTTTCTGCTACCCAGACATGCTGTGGCCAAGGTCTACCTAAACTTACTAAATCCTGAAAAGCCTGGTGTTTGTTGGACTTAAAACCTACACTGTCTCCTCATTGGCCATAACATATAAAGTCCATGGACCTTAACTTGGCCTTAATGAATGACCTTCACAATCTGACTCCAGTGCCAAGTTTGGTCAGTTCTTCTCATGTTACTTTTCTTTGTCCAGATTAGTTTTCCAATTGTAACATGAATGTGGTGTCTGCTTTTCATATCCTCATAGTCATTAGTTAACTCATCTACAATTTTTGAGACAAGGTCTTACTCTGTTGCCCAGGCTGGAGTGCAGTGGCATCATCATAGCTCACTGCAACCTCAAAGTCCTACCTCAGGCTCCCAAACGCAAGGACTATAGGAGTAAACCACGGCACCAGGCCTTAATTCATTTATTTTACAGATATGTTGGCAATGCACTAAAAGCTGGGGCAACTAAATGAGATGAATTTACATATTAGTTTTGCCCATGAGATGCTCTTGAATGAGTAACAGAGATGTATGTAAGTTGCACTTTATAATATGACATATTGAAATGGAAGTACTGAAGACACAAGAGAAGCAGCCCCAGGAGGGAGTGGCACAGGGACAAGGACAGCAAAGTGACCACTTGCAAGATGAAGTCAGGAGTTAGGAGGAAGAGAGGAGCAAGTTTCCAGCAGAGGGATCAGCCTGCACCATGGCAGGAGGCCTGACGGCTATGGTGTGTTTGAGGATTTGTGAATCCATTCTCCTTTTTTCATACAAATCTTTCATCCAGTCATGTCACTGCTTCCCTTTCATTGCGACTGCTCCAGTCCCATGGCCACCCAGGGTCTCATAAATTCAGAAGGCTATTGTGATTAAAAGCGTGATCTTTGGAGTGGGGCTAAAATAGGCTCTGGCCTTGGCCCCCACCAACTAATATCTACTTGAACTTGGGTGAGTTCTTTATCCTCTCTGAGTCTTGATTTCCTCATTTGTGAAAGGGGGATAGCGAAAAAACCTACTTTATAGTGATGGCGGGAGAATGCAATGAGGCAATGCTTGTAAGTTCCCTGCTCCTTTAAATATTTCTATTCCCTACCCTGCAAATCCAACACATGACCCAAGTACAGCTTGGACTATGATGCAGTTGCTCAATGAATTAATACATGAAATATGTATGTTTGACCTTATTTGGTTTAGTGACTTCTTGTCCTCAATCTATAGCTAAGGTTTTAATTCTGTTTTAGTAAATGACGAATTATAGAGATATGGTTTTCTACTGAAGACTTTCTAAACATCTTATTTAATTAATTATTATTTTTAGCCTCTAAATCCTTAATCCTGGGAACATCCATTTGAAGTTTCCTCTCTCTTTTTTTTCTCCAGAAGAGAGAAATTCATCAGCTTTTGGAAGATTATGATTCAGCAGGGACTGTTCAAGTTCATTTTGAGGTGTGGGTTCTTTTGAGAAGAATAATATTTACAGCAACATGCCTCTATCTCTTTTGCATCTCAGACTCAATCCCCTTTCATAACACTGTAGACCACATCACTTCATGATCTGCACCTCGAGGGATTGTGCTCATAATTCACAAAACAAATAAATCTGCTCCTTGGCCCCTTCACTGCAGTTACTCCCCCAATATATCCAGGATCACCTTCTCACCTTCCCCTGTCTCTTCAGTTTTGATTTCTCAGCACAAAGGCTTGGTTTATCTACAGCCAGTGCCTCCCTGACGGGTGCCTGGAGAACTTCTCTAAATGCAGAAGGGTCCATGAAAGGGCAGCCCAGGGACATCACTGCTCTGCCTGCTGCCCTGAAACCAGGAAACGTCTTTGTAGAGGGACATCTAATACCAGAATCATTTGGGTTTATTTCTTTTTTTTCTTTTCTTTTTTTTTTTTTTTTTGTTTAGTTTTGTTCCTGAAGGTTTTTTTTTTTTTTTTTATTAAATCATAGCTGTGTACATTGATATGATCATGGGGCATCATATACTAGCTTCATAGACCATTTGACACATTTTCATCCCAATATTCAACATAGCCTTCCTGGCATTTTCCCAGTCACCGTG
>CAUYPK010150814.1:0-34507 GCA_963574355.1 Loris lydekkerianus | reverse complement strand
ATTTGCATTAATACTGAGCACTAACAATTTGCATTAACACTGAGCACTTACAATTATCATTACCACTGAGCACTGACTATTTGCATTACCTCTGAGCTCTGACCATTTGCATTACCTCTGAGCACTGACAATTTGCATTAGCACTGAGTGCTGACTATTTGCATCACTGTGATGCAACCCCCCCTAGAAACCACCCCCAACCAACTAACCAACTTAAAAAAAAAGGCTCTCCTAACTTCAAAAAAAAAAAGGCTCTTCTAACTTCAAAAAAAGGTGCCCCCATCTGCAAAAAAAAAGACCTCCTAACTTCAGAAAAAAGGCCCCCCTTAACCACAAAAAAAGGCCCTACTAACTGCAAAATTAAAAAAAAATAGACCTCCTAACTAAAAAAAATAAATAAATAAATCCTGACTTGTTCTTACCTTGGTCCTTAGGCAGCAGCAGGCTCTGCACAGGCAACCTGGTGACTCCTCTGATTACACCAGAGACTGAGAGGAGGAGTCGAGAGACAGAGAGGAGGGGAGTTGGAGTGTGTGGGGCATATTCCACACATGCACAATGTGGGCCTGGATGAGTGGGTTGCTAAGCAGGATGGCAAAAACACCCGGCAGGGAGAGACAGAGAGAAGGAGGGCAGGGAGAGACAAGAGAGAAGGAGTGGAGTCGGAGAGTTGGCACACATTCCACACATGTGCACTGCGGACTGGGACGAGTGGGCTGCTAAGCAGGACAGGCAGGGCAGCAAAAACACCCAGTGGGCCGGATAAATGTTCTCTGTGGGCCATAGTTTGAGCCTGGCTTAGACCTTTTGACTGCAGAACAGGGAGGATTGTGTTTGTTGTTAAATGAAGAATCCTGTTTCTGTGTCAAGTAGTCTGGATTCAAAGATGCAGCCAAGAAATTAACTGAATGGGCTGCCAACCTCTGAAGACTGAGAAAATAGCTGGCGATTGTCGTGAACGAGCATGGCGAAGAGGAGCGAACTGGAGTGGAATTGGTGGGGAATGAGGAAAATACAGGACAAGAGAAGACATGGAAACGAAGGATCAGGAGGACTGACTGAGCTGGTGGCTACAGCCAGCCCCAAAGCACAAAATCAGCTTTATTTTATAGTATCTGTACAGGGTTCTCTACAGGGAAGTAGCATAAACAAAAGACATATTTTTGGTCTTACAGTACAATAGGGAAATGCAAAAGACTTTGATAAAGACAAATTATCTTGTTAATGGTTTCTACTCAACTTAGCATTAACATATGACAAGAAGTAAGGAGGGAAAGATCATGAGGATCTCTGCATAGTTAAAACAAAGGACAAACTGTGACTTAGTGGTTACTACTCAACTTTCTTAGCATCTGACATGAAGGAAAGGAGGGACTACAAGGGCCTCTGGATAGTTAACTAGAGAAAGAAAGGGCTACATGACTTCCAGCAAAGGGAGCATGAAGAAAGGAATATGGCTGTTTTGGGAATGGAGAAGCAGTTGGGGCTTCATTTTCTGAATGTTCCCCAGGTTGTGAGAGCCCTGCCATCTCTCAGCCAGCTCTCAACAGGCAATCATGGTTTGACTCACAAAGCTGGCTCCTCTAGATCTTCTAGTTACCCCTTTAATTTTGTTGTTACTTTGTGTCTCCCTAGGTCTGCTTCTTATATGAACTGTGATCTAGTTCATTCAGAATACAGTTAGAGGCTCACCCCAACAACAATGTAGCAGGAAAATGAGGCCTGATGGAGAGAAAGAAACACCCAAATATCCCTGTTTAAAAGAGGAAGAGCTGCCTCAGCACCTGTGGCTCAAATGGCTGAGGCACCAGCCACATACACCTGAGCTGGCAGGTTTGACTCCAACCTGGCCCGCCAAACAAAATGATGGCTGCAACCAAAAAATAGCTGGGCACTGTGGTGGGTGCCTGTAGTCCCAGCTACGTGGGAGGTTGAGGCAGGAGAATCACTTGAGCTCAGGAGTTGGAGGTTGCTATGAGCTGTGATGCCACGGCACTCTACCCAGGGCGACAGCTTGAGGCTCTCAAAAAATAATAATAATAAAATAAAAAGAGGAAGAGCTTTATTTCAGCCGGCAGAGCCATGACGGTCTAAAATCCAAAAATGGCCAGCTCCCCAGACTAGCTCTGTCCTTTCCCTTTTATCTCCAGCCAAGGGGTCCTTGTCCGAGAGTACCCTTCTCATTGGTCAGTTTGAATGAAACTGGAGAAGGTGGGCATGGGCTTTTAGAGAAGCCGAAGCAAGCATTAGTTTCAAGGTCCCTGGAAGTTAAATTTCTACAAATTCCTAAAAGTTGAGTCACCATGGGGAGGACTTTCCTTAAGTGTTCTTGGGCTACCATGAGAAGATTTTTATTCTTTTAGACCTTAATATTCCCAGATAGCCTCTCTAAACATGTCACCCCAAGTCTTTCTCTAACAGAGGTTCTCTCAAAACAACAGCAAAATCTTTCTAACCCAATATTCCTAAAGGAGTTGGAAGCAGTTTTGAGAGACTTCGGTGCCCCCATTCCTAAAAAAGTGGGGAGCTGTGGGAAAGGAGTTCTTTTTTTTTTTTTTGAGACCGAGTTGTCACCTTCAGTAGGATGTTGTGGCATCATAGCTCAAACTTTGGGGCTTAAGCGATCCTCTTCTCTCAGCCGCCTGAGTATCTGGGACTACGGGCTCTATTGTATAACTATTTTTTTTTTTTTTTTTTTTTTTTTTTGTAAATGGTCTCTTACTCTTGCTCAGCTTGGTCTAGAACTCCTAAACTCAAAGCAATCCACCTGCTTTGGCTTTCCAAAGTGCTAGGATTACAGGTGTGAGCCACCAAATGCCTGGTCTAAGAGTGTAGCCATTTTAGAAAATAACCAATCTCCTCCCCCAGATTCCTCGAGTGCCTCAAGGCCGGAGTTCCTGGAAACACCTTACTCATGTCCTAGCAGGTACTAGAGATACACTCATAATCCTGACCCATGCTAGAGCTGAGCCTTGGGTGGTACACTACTCCATTCACTTCCCTGTTCTAGCTATACTGATAAGGCTAAGGAAAGCCTTTTGTAACTGTGGGAGCTGACCTGACTTCTCATCAGACTCCATTTTTTTCTTCCCTGTAATAAATCCGTTCCTTGTACTTGAACTGGTCTCCTCTCTTTTCTTGCAGACCTTCACCCTGTCTCTATGCCAGTACCTCTCAATTAATAAATTTTCTGATCAACCATCTATACACACACACACACATATGTGTATATATACACACATATGTATATACATATATATATATGTATATATATATATATATATATATTTTTTTTTTTTTTTTTTTTTAAGAGACAGAGTCTCACTATGTCATTTTCAGTAGAGTGATTTCATCACAGCTCACAGCAACCTCAAACTCTTGGGCTTAAGTGATTCTCTTGCCTCAGCCTCCTAGGTAGCTAGGACTACAAGTGCCTGCTACAATGCCTGGCTATTTTTTGTTGCTGTAGTTTTAGTTGTTGTCTAGCACACCCTAGCCAGCTTCAAACCCACCAGTCCCTGGCGCCCTAACCACTGAGCTATGGCTGCCGAACCAACCTTATATATTTTTTAACAGAACCTATTATCTTATGGTCTGTTTTTGTAAGGTACTGCCAGCTTTTCTCTTTAATACTTTCTCAGAGTATTGGTAATCATTATCAAGTTTTGCCTGAATTTCTTTTCAAATTGTATGTTCATCAAATTTAGTATTTTCATGTATATAATAAGTAGAAATTTTCTTTCTAATTTTTCTATAACTACTTATTATTTTTCAGCTTTACTGAGGTATAATTGACAATTTAAAATTGACTATTCAAGGTGACAACACAATGTTTTCATATATATGTGTCATTGTGAAATGATTGCAACAATCAGACAAATTAACATATCCATCTCCTTGAGTAGTTACTTTTTTTTTTTTTTTTTTGAGACAGAGCCTCAAGCTGTCGCCCTGGGTAGAGTGCTGTGACATCACAGCTCACAGCAACCTCCAACTCCTGGGCTTAAGTGATTCTCTTGCTTCAGCCTCCCAAGTAGCTGGGACTATAGGCACCTGCCACAATGCCTGGCTATTTTTTTTGTTGTAGTTGTCATTGTTGCTTAGCTAGCCCAGGCCCAGTTTGAACCCGCCAGTATGGGTGTATGTGGCTGGTGCCTTAGCCACTTGAGCTACAGGTGCCAAGCCAATAGTAGTTACTATGTTTTGTGTATGAGTGAGGAAAATACTTAGGATGTACTCTTAGCATATTTCACATACACAGCACGCTGTTATTAACTACAGCCACGGTGTTATACGTTAGGTCTCCAGAACTTCTTCATCTGTACTGCAAGTTTTTACTCTTTGACCTATATCTGCTCATTTCTCCCACCACCTGACCTCTGGTAACCAGCATTCTACTCCCTGTTTCTGTGAGTTGGACTTTTTTACATTTCACATCTAAGTGAGATCACGTAGTATTTGTCTTTCTGTGTCTTTTTATTTCTTTTCACTTAGCATAATGTCCTCTAGTTCCATCCATGTTGTTATAAGTAGAATAATTTCCTTTTTAAGGCTATGTAATATTCCATTGTGTATAAAAAGCATATGTTCTTTATTCATTCATCAATTGATGGATACTCAGGTTTTCATTATCTTTGCTATTGTGAATAATGCTGAAATGAACATAGGAGTGCAGATCTTTCTTTGACATAGTGATTTTATTTAATTTGGATTATATACTGCTATTGTTTAAATGTTTATCACCAGTGAAACTAATGTTGACACTTAACCCCCATTGTAACAATATTAAAAGGGCTGTAAATCTGACTATAATATTTGAGAAGTGGGACCTTTGGGAGGTAATTAGGATAAGATGAGGTCATGAGGGGATAGCATTAGTGGCTTTATTTTTATTTATTTATTTATTTTTAAGTTTTATTTATTTTTGAGACAGATTCTCACTCTGATGCCCTGGGTAGACTGCCATAGTGTCATAGCACACTGAACCTTAAATACCCAGGGTCAAGCAGTCCTCTTTCCTCAGCCTCCCCAGTAGTCAGAATTTTAGGCAGTTGCCACAATGCTCAGCAAATTTTTCTATTTTTAGTAGAGATGGGGGGGGGGTGCATCTCACTCTTGCTTAGGCTGGTCTTGAACTTCTGAGCTCATGCAATACACCCGCCTCAGCCTCCAAGAGTGCTAAGATTACAGGTGTGAGTCACTGCACCTGGCCTGATTAGTGGCTTTATAAGAAGAGAGAAACCTGAGCTATCCCCAGCTCCTGGTATGTGCCCCGTTGCCTCAGGACCCTGCAGAGAGTCTCCACTAGCAAGAAGGGCCCCACCAGATGTCACCCCTTGACCTTGGACTTCCCAGCCTCTGAAACTATAAGAAATTAATTTCTTTTCTGTTTAAATCATTCTATCTAAGTTATTCAGGTATAGCAACAGAAAATGAACTATAATAGAAAATTGGAATTTAGGATTGGGATTGTTGCTAATAATGACCACCTCAAAATGTGGAAGCTCCTATAGAACTTGGTAATGGGCTGAAATTGGAAGAGTTTGGAGGAGTAGGCTAAAAAAAGCCTGGATGGCTTAGAAAATAAGAAGACTAAGGAAAGTTTGGAACTTATAAAAGATTATTTAAGTTACCAGAAAGCTGACAGATATATGGATAGTAAATACCATTCTGGTGAGAGCTCAGCTGGAACTGAGAAATAAGGTACTAAAAATTAGAATAAAGCATCTTTGTCACAGTTGGCAAAGAAATTGGTTGGATTATGTTCATATCTGAGGATGTTATGGAATACAGAACTTAACAGCAATGAATTAGGATATCTGGTAGAAGAAATATCTTAAGCAACAAAGCATTCAGGCTATTGCACAGCTACTTTTAATTCCTTACATTAGGCTTCAGGAGAAAATATGACATAAAGACAGAATTTATAATCAAAAGAGAAGCAAAGTGTAAAGTTTTGAAAAACTCTAATCCAGGCTTGGCGCTTGTGGCTCAAGTGGCTAAGGTGCCAGCCACATACCCCTGAGCTGGTGGGTTTGAATCCAGCCCAGGCCTGCCAAACAACAATGACGGCTACAACCCCAAAATAGCTGGGCTTTGTGGCATGCACCTGTAGTCCCAGCTATTTGGGAGGTGGAAGCAGGAGAATCGCTTGAACCCAGGAGTTGGAGGTTGCTGTGAGCGTTGATGCCACAGCACTCTACCCAGGACGACAGCTTGAGGCTCTGTCTCAAAAAAAAAAAAACATAAAACAACAACAACAAAAAAAACCCCTCTAATCCTGGCCAGTAAAGAAAACATAAAACAAAACAAACATAAACATAAAAAACATAAAACAAAAAAAAAACAAAAAACCTCTAATCCTGGCCAGTAAAGTGTTTGAGAGAATCATGCAAGGTTGTGCCCAGCCACCATTGCTAAAAAGATTGATATGGCTAGAAAGGAGCTAGGTCTTAATCATCAGGATAATAAGAGCAAATCCCTGAAGGCATTTCAGAGATCATTACCACTTCACCTCACACTTTAGGCTCAGAGCTCCGGGAGGATAGGATGGTTCTGGGGTGGCTCCCAAGCACTCTCCATGTGCTTAATACCCCGAACCATCTCTGGTTTCTCCTCCCCAAATTCTGACACAGAGCTCTTTCACCACCCCAGCTGTGGCTCAAGTGGTCCCAGGTATGGCTCAATCCTCCCTTTCAGAAAGTATGAGCCATAAGATTTGGTATTATCGGGCAGCTCCTTTGGCTCAAAGGAGTAGGGCGCTGGCCCCATATGCCAGAGGTGGCGGGTTCAAACTCAACCCCGGCCAAAACTGCCAAAAAAAAAAAAAAAAAAAAAAAAGATTTGGTATTATCCATGTGGTGCTCATTATGAAGGCTTGTAGAAATCAAGACCTATGAAAGCATGATGATTTGAAAGGATGTATATGACAGTCTGAGAGCCTTGAACTCCTGCAATAGCTCCTAATCCGGCAATGACAAATGGAAATGTGGGGTCAGAGTTGCTACAGAGTCCCCACCACTTCAATGCCTACTAAAGCCAAGGCAGTAGGACTGCCATCAAGATCCCAGAATTATAGGGCCACTGGTATGATGCTCCAACCTGGGAGAGCTGGCACAAGACTGCAACCCAAGAGAGCTAGGTGGACTAAGCCCAGCAAAGACATACAGGCAAGGCTGCCAAGGGCCTTGGAAGCCCAACCTTCACACCTATGTGCAGAACATATTGGACATGGAGTCATGGGAATTTATTCTACAGCTTTAAAGTGATGTAATGTCTTCCTTCTTGGTTTTGGACTTGCTTTGGCCTGGTTATTCTTTTCTTTTGGCCTCTTACTCCCTTTTGGAATGGGGATGTGTGCTGTATGCCTATCCTACCTTTGTATCTTGGAAGTAGATAAACTTGTTTTCATTTCACAAAGGGGACTTTGGTCTTTGGATTTTTGAATTGATGCTGAAATGGATTAAGACTTTGGGGCTGTGGGGCGGTGCCTATGGCTCAAAGGAGTAGGGCACTGGCCTCATATGCCAGAGGTGGCGGGTTCAAACCCAGCTCTGGCCAAAAACTGCAAAAAAAAAAAAAAGACTTTGGGGCTGTGGAGATGGAATGAGTGCATTTCTATGTGAGTTTTGGCGTGCCAAGGGCAGGATGCTCTGTTGTGAATGTCCCTTCCAAAACACATATTGAAATTTCACCTCCATTGTAAGAATACTAAAAAAATGAAAAATCTGACAATGGCATTTGTGAAGTGGGACCTTTGGCAGGTAGTTGCATGTGATCATGAGGGTAAGACATTAGTGGTTTTATAAGAAGAGAGACCTGAACTAGCATGTTCACGGCCCCTCACTATGTAATGCCCTGCACTGCCTCTGGGCTCTAAAGAGTCCCCGCTAGCAAGAAGGCCCTCACCAGATGTGGCCCCTTGACCTTCCTAGCCTCCAGAACTATAAGCAATACATTTCTTTTCATTTCCTTTCTTTTTTTTTTTTTTTTTTTTGAGACAGGGTCTATATCACCCTCGGTAGAGTGCTGTGGCATCACCACCAGCTCAAAGCAACCTCAAACTCTTGGGTTTAAGCAATTCTCTTGCCTCAGCCTCCTAAGTAGCCGGTGCCTGCCACAAAGCCTGGCTATTTTTTATTACAGTTGTCATTATTGTTTAGCTGTCCCCGGCCAGGTTTGAACCTGTCAGCTGTGGTATATGTGGCTGGTGCTGTAACCACTGTACTATGAGCACCGAACCTACATTTCTTTTCTTTATAAATTTTTCAGTCTCAGGTATTGCAACAGAAAATGGACTAGGAGATATACCCAGAAGTGGAACTGCTGGAACATGTGGTCATTCTATTTTTAATTTTGGGGGGACCTCCATACTGTTTTCTGCAATGGTTGTACCAATTTATATTGCTACCGGCAATCTGCAAGCATTCTCTTTCCTCCACATCTTCACCAAGACTTATCTTTTGACTTTCTTATAATAGCCATCCTAAAAGGTGTGAAGAATATTTCGTTGTAGTTTAGTTTGCATTTTCCTGATGATTAGTGATGTTGAGGACCTTTTCATATGCCTATTGGCCCCTAGTACATGTGTGCCTCCTTTGGAAAAATATCTAGTTAGGTTCTTTACTTATTTTTCAATAGAATTACTTGTTTTTGGCCATTGAATTGTATTAGTTCCTTGTATATCTTGGATATTAACCTCTTATCAGATTTGATTTGCAAATATTTTTTTCCTCTTCCATGGGCTGCTTTTAATTTTGTTGTTTCCTTTGCTCTGCAGAAACATTTTAACTTGTTGTAATTCCACTTGTTTATTTTTGCTTTTTCTATGCTTTTGGTTTTGTATCTTAAAAAAGCATTGCCAAGGCTGGGTGCAGTGGCTCACTCCTGTAATCCTAGCATTCTGGGAGGCCAAGGCAGCTGGATTGCTTGAGCTCAGGAGTTTGAGACCAGCCTGAGCAAGAGCGAGACCCTCATCTCTACTAAAAGGAGAAAAACTGAGGCAAGAGATAGGTTGAACCCAAGAGTTGGAGGTTGCTGTGAGCTATGACACCACGGCACATTACCCAGGGCAACAGCTTGAGACTCTGTCTCAATTAAAAAAAAAAAAAAAAAGGCATTACCAAGACCAATTTCATGTCCTATGTTTTTTTCTAGGTATTTTAAAATTTTAGGTGTTACATTTAAGTTTTTTATCTGTTTCAAGTTTTTTTGTGTATGGTACAAGATAAGAATACAATTTTCATTTTGCACATGAAATCCTTTCCCCATTGTGTATTCTTTGCCCAAGATTACTTGACTTGTTGAAGATTAATTGAGTGTACACAGTAATGGGGTTATTTCTGGTATTGTTAGCAAACTACAAGGGGAGCTCACTGTTGCTTGCCACACAGCCAATTACTGAGACAGAGGATTGTCAAACAAGAAAGCATTTATTGCAAGGAATTTGTCAACTGTGAGGTGGGAGGTATAGTCTGCCTCAAATCCACTTTCAAGACCAACAGGGTCAGGGTTTTTTCTGGAGGTGAAAGGAATGACTCATGAGGGAAATAAACATCATTGAGTGTTTGGGGTAGAGTTCAGGGCACACAAGTACAGTGAGGAATCATGCTAGTACACACTTCCTATAAACAGAAAATGGGGGATAATTCCTTCCCAGAATGGGGATTTTAGTATTATAATGAGATAGGGGTTAATATTGGTCATTCTTTCAGCTTGTGTGCAGGTTTGGAGGGGTCCTTGGACATCATCTGTGGTGGTATATAGCTTATCTTGTCTTTTTTGGAAAAACAGGTGGTGGAACACTCTAGTCGTCTTGGGGCTGCAAGGAAGTTCCCAAATATCTGGGAAAGAAACTAAAATAAGTGCATTAGTATAACAAAGTTACTAAGTTTTGGTTAGCAGATCTTATTGAGAACTCTCTATTCTTGGCCTACTTTAAGCTACCAGTGTTGAGGTAAAACTCGCTGCTACGGGACTGCCAATTCAAGGCCACTTAGAGCAGTCAGTTCTAGTCACAATGTGAACACTGAAAACTTGTTTAAAATACGAGGGAACAAAAAACACCAATTTTTAGGAAATACTAAAAATGCTTTTAAAACGCATTTTAAGAATGTTTTCTTGCTCTGTTTTCATGCTAGTACTTCTCTTGTGAGTTCTATCTCTAAAAATACCATATATACTCGAGTATCAGCCGAGTTTTTTCGGCACAAAATTTGTGCCGAAAAACCCGAACGCGGCACAAATTTTGTGCTGAAAAAACTCGGCTTATACTCGAGTATATACGGTATTTATAATAAATACTATAATGTAGTGATCTATTGTATGTTTGAAGAAATTCACCAAGAAACTTAATAATGATGTTTTCTTTGTCTTTGACAAAGAACCTCTGAATTTGTCTTCAGTTTTTCCACGTCTTGGGTAAAGTTCGACACATCTAATCCTGGAGAATCATTTGTATTACACAAAAAATCTTGAATTTCCTAGCGTAGAGAGGATCTTCATTCATTGTTCCTGTTGGGTGCAGAGTCTTGTCTGGGACTCTCCCCCCAAACTCTCCAGTGGTGAATCAGCTTCACTTTTTTTCTGTTGGTTAATTTCTACTTGCTTTCCATGAATGTATTTAAATCTTTTCTGAGCCTGGCGTGATGGCTTACGCCTGTAATTCTAGCACTCTGAGGTGGGTGGATTGCTTGAACTCAGCAGCTGGAGACCAGCCTGAGCAAGAGCAATACCCGGTCTCTACTAAAAATAGAAAAATTAATCAAAAGCTGTGGTGAGGCGCCTGTAGTCCCAGCTACTCGAGAGGCTGAGGCCAGAGGATGCTTGAGCCCAAGAGTTTGCAATTGCTGTGAGCTATGATGACGCCACAACACTCTACCCAGAGTGACAAATTGGGACTCTGTCTCAAAAATGAAGCTTTCTGGATTCCTTAATTGACTTCTTAAAACAAAATCTTAATTTTTAATTTTTTTTTAAGTACTGATGGATTTGGTTTCCTATTCTTTTTTCCTTTTATGTTTCTTGGACTTTGGGCAGAGGGCCTTGCCCGCGTCTAGGCGACCAGTGTTGCTAGGACGCACCGACGCCGACGTACCGCTGAGCACCCTGGGCAATGTAGTTCTGGAAGCGCACGCGCACGCGCACGCTCTCGCTCACTCTCACGGCTCCACTTTCAGATCGGCTTTCTTGCCCTTTGTGCTCGGCTGCCAGGTGAGAAGGGAACTAGTTTGTGTGCCGGTCTCCTCGCTCGCTGCGCCGGCGCGGGAGTCCCGTCCCGCCCAGCCAGTTGGGACCCGCGGGTGGGTTTTGGGAGCCCAGAAGCCGCTGGCTACGCGTGCAAGGCGCGGTCCCCGAGGCGGGCGCAGTGCGACTCCCGGTCGGGGTGTCGGCGGTGTGGTCGGTGAGCTAGCTGTGGGCGGGGCGGGGCGGGGCGGGGGTGAGGAGGGGAGGTCGTGTCTGGGCTCAGGCTCCAGGCCTAAGGCATAGGTGTCGGGCAAACCTGGAAGCTGTGGGTCTTCTGACCCGGAGCCTCTGCGTGCCGACGGGTGACGGTGTCTCCGGAGGTGTTTGGGGCCTGTTGGGTCAGAGACAGGGTCTCTGAGAGGTCAGTGGAGGTTTGAGGGAAGGAGAAATGAAGTTGGGATGTGAACTAGCGGGAGGGTGTGTTGCTGCTGAGGAATGCCCTTCCCGCTGAGGCCTCACCGCCACTGGGTTCACTTGCCTCCTGGGTTCTTTGGGTTCTTGGACGGTTCCTCCTACATTATTTTAAAGGTTATACTTTCTGCATGAGACACAAGTAGCCAGACGTCTTCAGCGGTGACTTCAGGGCAGGCAGGGCAGATTGAGGGGCTGGGACCCACGGCTGAGCAAATCTTACTGGGGAAGAACCTGTAAACCGGTTGGAGTCCAGTGGTAGGGACCACTTGATTGCTGGGACTCAGTTATCCCTCCTTCTCCCAGCTCAGCTGTACTCGAATCAAGAGAACTTTTTTTAGAGGGCTTTTTCACTCAAAAAAACAAAACTTTTGACATAGGGTACATTGACCTGAAGTCATCTCTGATTTTGATATCAGCTCTGCCACTTAGTTTGGAGAGTCCACTTACAGTTTCTGGATCTCAAGTTCTTTATCCGAAAATGAGTGAGTGAAAAGAAATTATTTTCTTTCCTCTTTACCTCTGATGCTCTTTGAGATCATTAAAACATACTTGGTTTTATTTTACTTATTTAGTTTATTTTAACCGTGCAGTACTGGATTGAAACTGCTCCACTTAATCTGTTTTCTTGGGTTAAGGACTAAAACTTTTTTTTTTTTTTTTTATTGTACTATATATTTTTTCTATTATAAAATTAAAACATGTATTCAATTTTGAGCATCTTGATAAGTAGTTTAAAACAAATATCATGATCCCATCACAGGATATAGCCCCTGGTAACATTTTGGTACATTTATTCAATTAAGAAATATATTAATATCTGGGCGGCACCTGTGGCTCAGTGGGTAGAGCACCTGCCCCATATACTGAGGGTGGCAGGAAACCGGCCCCTGCCGAACTGCAACAAAAAAATATCCGGGCGTTGTGGCTGGCATCTGTGGTCCCAGCTACTCGGGAGGCTGAGGCAGGAGAATCACTGCGCCCAGGAGTTGGAGGTTGCTGTGAGCTGTGTGACGCCAGGGCACTCTACCGAGGGCGATAAAGTGAGACTTTGTCTCTACAAAAAAAAAAAGTATCTTTCCTTCCCTTTCCTGGGTGCCAGAGTCTTATTCTGTCACCCTGGTACAGTGTGGTGGCGTCATAGCTGACAGCAATCTCAAACTCTTAGGCTGAGCAATCCTCTTGCCTCAGCCTCCTGAGTAGCTGGGATTACAGACACCAGCCACAAAATCCCTGGCTAGTTTTTCTATTTTCAGTAGAGACGAAGTTTCCCTCTTGCTCAGGCTGGTCTAGAACTCCTGAGCTCAAGCAACCCACCCACTTAAGCCTCCCAGAGTGCTAGAATTATAGGCGTAAGCCACCACACTTGGCTTGTGTGGACGTTTACAATGTATCTTACCCTTTTATAGTTCCTTTAAAAAATTGAGTATATGCTGCATATGCTTCTCTGAGCCATTACAATATATTATTAACATCTCTCTTTAACTCGAAGTATTTTGTCCCAAGTGGGGAGTTTAAATTTTTCTGGGAGTTTTTGCAGCTGGCCCCTGATAACTTTTCTCTTTCTCTTGCGTTTATTCTTGGTCTATTATGGTTATATCCATTGTGTTTAGGGGATTGTGTTGCACATGTAGTGAGAATATAGACAGGGACACTGGAGGCCTTTGCTTGGTTCCCCTCTGGTACTGCAGAGGTAATATAGTCAGGAGCTCTGAGGTGGACTGGATGGGTCTGGTGACCCAGATCTGCCTCTTCCTGATTTTGTCATAAATGTTGGAAAAGTTGCTGAACTTCTTCATGCCTTCATTTTTTCTGGTCTGGGTTTTGGTATGTTAAAAAAACAATATTGTATATAAACATTTGATATATAGTATTATTAAGTCATTTTTAATTTTTTCTCTACTTCCCCCTAATTTCCCTTAGAATTTGATGAGTACAACTACAGGGTGATGATGAAGGTTGTCCCTTCTCAAGATAAATGTGAACGCTGTCATAGGAGAGCTGCAATATTATTAT
Organism: Loris lydekkerianus; assembly: GCA_963574355.1. Classification (NCBI taxonomy): domain Eukaryota; kingdom Metazoa; phylum Chordata; class Mammalia; order Primates; family Lorisidae; genus Loris; species Loris lydekkerianus. The sequence goes on along the minus strand of CAUYPK010150814.1, from coordinate 20,836 downwards.
GCAAGAAACTGCCAAGGTAAAAAACCAAAACAAAAAAACAATGACATTATAATAAAATAAGCCAAATTGTTCAGGGAAGGGCATATTTGCTAAGGAAGTTTGTGAGAGCTGAATATAAGAGTTAATTTAGGGGTAACTTCTTTTTTCTTTTTTTTTTTTTGCATTTTTTGGCCAGGGCTGGGTTTGAACCTGCCACCTCCAGCACATGGGGCCGGCGCCCTACCCCTTTGAGCCACACATGCCGCCCTAGGGGTAACTTCTTTCAAAAATGTTTTGATTTACTAGGATTATAGGCTTAAGCTATTGCTCTGAACCTCCAAAATTTTTAAACATGACCCTATGCTTTAATTTTTGTTAAACAATATCAGAGGCTGGGCATGGTGGCTCACACCTATAATCCTAGCACTGTGAGTCTGGCTCACACCTATAATCCAGACTCTGTGAGTCTGAGGCACATGGATTGCTTGAGGTCACAGATTCAAGACCAGGCTGAGCAAGAGTGAGACCTTGTCTCTAAAAAATAGCCAGGTGTTGTGGCAGGCACCTGTAATCCCAGCTATTTGGGAAGCTGAGGCAAGAGGATATGTTGAGCCCAAGCATTTGAGGTTATTGTGAGCTATGATACCATTCCAGTCTACCGGGGGCAAGAAAGTGAGACTCTGTCTCAAAAAAAAAAAAAAAACACCCAAAAGACACACATATCAGAATAGTTTCCACCAATTGCTTGAGCTCACGAGTTCAAGACCAGCCTGAGCAAATAGTGAGTCCCTGTCTCTACTAAAAATAGAATAAATGAGGCAAGAGTATAGCTTGAGCTCAAGAGTTGGAGGTTGCTGTGAGCTATGACATCATGGCACTCTATCCAGGGCAACAGCTTGAGACTGTCTCAAAAAAGAAAAATAGGCTCGGCACCTGTGGCTCAAGTGGCTAAGGTGCCAGCCACATACACCTGAGCTGGCGAGTTCGAATCCAGCCTGCGCCTGCCAAACAACAATGAAGGCTGTGGCAGGCGCCTGTAGTCCTAGCTACTTGGGAGGCGGAGGCAGGAGAATTGCTTGAGCCCAGGAGTTGGTGGCTGCTGTGAGCTGTGAGGCCATAGCACTCTACTTAGGGTGCAGCTTGAGGCTCTGTCTCAAACAAACAAACAATAGTTTTTACCATCTCTTAATGGTGGTTACCTGTGGTGTGGTGAGATCATAGATAATATCTCTTATTTAGCTTGTATACTTTATACTTTTTGAACACTTTGCCATTATATTTTACGTTTGTAATGATATGGCCAATATTTGTTTAGTGATGGCTGTGTGCCAGGTACTGTTCTAAGATTTATATATTACATTTTTTTTTTGTAGCCCTCAGAGTGCTGTAACATCACAGCTTACAGTAACCTCCAGCTCTTGGGCTAGGGTGATTCTCTTGCCTCAGCCTCCCGAGTACCTGGGACTACAGGCGCCCATCACAACGCCCAGCTATTTTTGTTGTAGTTGCCACTGCTGTTTTAGCTGGCCAGGGGGCTGGGTTTGAACCCCTCACCCTCGGTATATGGGGCCGGCGCCCTACCCACTGAGCCACAGGTGCTGCCCCATATATATTACATTTCTTAATATAACTGGGGGAAACCTCAATATGTGTTTCTGAGTTGGCACTGAAGTTTGAATCAAAAAGGCATGAAAAGGAATAGCTTGGTTTTTTAAGTTATGTTTTTAGTGTGATATAGAGTGAGGCAGGTTGTTGTTTAGTTGTGTTTTTGTGAGAATAAGTGACTGAATGTGCACATTAAAATAAGAGCTTAGTCCAAGATTTATGTTGTGCATGTGTGTATATACATAAACATACACAAATGACATGATTTTGTAGTAAATGCCTTGAACATAACAGAATAGAGATTAACATTCTAATTCTGCTTCTTTGCAGTCATGAGAACACTAAATCACTCTGAAGTCTCATTTTTTCTCTATAAAATGGAGATTATGTTAAATGCTTTCTAGTGTTTTCTATAAGGATTAAATTATAAAAAGCTTATTGTCTTACACATGGAAAGCACTCAAATATTAGCTCTTATTATTGTTACAGGGCACCAGTCACTTTCCTTTTATATTTCTTTTGTTCCTCAGACTGGCACTGTGAAGTCCACTTTATCTTTACCATTTTAGCAAATGAACAAATAGAGACTCTGAAGGCAAAAAAGGAAGGGGGGGGGGGAAGAAGCAATGACAAATATAAAAACTTCAATAAGTATAAATGTATTGAATTTGTCAGTTAAACACAGTTTATTGTTTGGGATTACCAAGAAATTTGGGCTCTGAGATGCTTGTCAGAAACAAACATAATAGTGCTGAAGTTTTAAATGAGGTTGGATGGAGGATGATATGCCAGGTAAATACAGACCAAAAGAATGCTGATGTTGCTAACTACATCTAAGGTAAACTGGATTTTTAAGGCAAAAAGCATTTGAAGGCTGGATGTGAAGGCTCATGCCTGTAATCCTAACACTCTGGTAGGGTGAGGCAAATGGATTGCTTGAGCTTAGGAGTTTAAGACCAGCCTGAGCAAGAGTGAGACAGTGTCTCTACTAAAAGTAGAAAAACTAGCTGGGTGTGGTGCCACATGTTTGTAGGAGACAGCTACTCAGGAGACTGAGGCAAGAGGATTGATTGTTCAAGCCCAAGAGTTTGAAGTTGCTGTGAGCGATGCTGCCACAGCATTCTACCCAGGGCGATACAGTGAGACTCTTGTCTCAAAAATAAAAAGCATTTGAGATATGGAGTGTTACTACATAATGATTTTAAAAAATCTTCCAGAAATATGTATCAAACAACATGGCTTTAAGCATCTAATATAAACATTCACAGAATTATAAGGGAAAATTGAGTGATCCATGATCATATTGGGAGATTTTAACATACTGTCTTCAGAAATCGATAGAATTGGTGGACAGGCTTGGTGCCTGTGGCTCAAGCGGCTAAGGCACCAGCCACATACACCTGAGCTGGAAGGTTTGAACCAAGCCTGGGCTGCATTCAAACAACAGTGATGGCTACAACCAAAAAATAGCTGGATGTTGTGGCGGGCGCCTGTAGTTCCAGCTACTTGGGAGGTGGAGGCAAGAGAATCACTTGAGCCCAAGAGTTGAAGGTTGCTGTGAGCTTTGATGCCACAGAAAAAAAAAAAAAGAAAAAGAAAAAAAAGGAATTGGTGGACAAAAATTACAAAGGATGTAGAAGATTTTAATGGGAAAATAAACCTCAGAAAGATGAAATTTGTTTTTTCTAAAAGTCACTTATCCAGAAAGGAAATAAAATTGAAACTCAAATTTGTTTTACCATATATACTCGAGTATAAGCTGAGTTTTTTCAGCACAAAATTTGTGCTGAAAAACCCGAACTTGGCACAAATTTTGTGCCAAAAAAACTCGGCTTATACTCGAGTATATACGGTAATACATATCACTTAAGCTTTGAAGAATTCTGTCTACCTAAAATAGAGTTGTCTTTTTCTTTATAGGACCTGTTAACGTGATTTCCATTTCAGTGTTGAAAGTGAACATTTTTGTTTCTTTGTTGTTTTTTCTTTCTATCACCCTGGGTAGAGTGCCATGGCTTTATAGCTCGCAGTAACCTCAAACTCCTGGGCTCAAGCAGTCTTCTTCCCTCAGCCTCCCGAGTAGCTAGGACTACAGGCTTGCACCCAGATAGTTTTTCTACTTTTAGTAAAGATGGAGTGTCATTCTTGCTCAGGCTGTTCTTGAACTCCTGAGCTCAAGCCGTCCACCTGCCACAGCCTCCCAGAGTGCTAGGATTACAGGCATGAGTCACTGCAACCAGCCTCTACTGTTCTTTTCTTACTATATTCTTTTTCCCTGAAAGCCCTGTTTCAGTTATATAAAAAACATACTATGACTTTAGATGATCATTAATTCCAAGTTCCTAGAAAGAGAGGAAAACATTCAGGCGTACTGTGAATATATCAGTTGAAGTGCATTTGTCCCTAAGTCTGCAGATCCTGGTTCCCCACTAATAAGCCTGCTTATGTGAGACAGAGGGGTTCCTCGAATCAAGAGCTCATTCTCATGTAGAAGACCTTGCCAGGATCTCCAGGGCTTTGGAGCAGAGGCAGAAGAGACACAGAATATCTCAGCCTTGCTAATCCAGCTCACATAGACAACAGAAAATGACCATGTTACAGGTGAGTTGATTATTTCTCATTTTTTCCCAGGGGAATAGAAAAGATATATGTCTTCCAATGAAAATAAAAGTATGAATAGTTGAGAAGTCAGGAGAAAATAATTTCAGAATAGAAGATGACATTTGGGGCAAAATTTGAAAAGTGATAAATATTAACTTTAGGGTCATGAAAAGTCCTTAAGGTTTGAATATTTATAAGCCATAATGTCCTACATTAATTACTGCATTTGAGCTACAAATGTGGTTCTCAAATCTTTGGTGGTTGTAATAAAGAAAAGTGAACATTTAAGTTGCATAGTTCAAAGGAAAAAGTAAACATTCCTTGTAGGAAATAAATATTTCTTGGAAATTATATATCCATTTTTTTCCTTTGATGAAGTCTTTTGGATAAGTGATAGGCAGTAGTCTCCCCCATCTGAAGTTTTGCTTCCTGCAGTTTCAGTTACCTGAGGTCAGCCACAGTTCAAAAATATTACCATATATACTCAAGTAAAAACCTGAACTTGGCACAAATTTTGTGCCGAAAAAACTCGGCTTATACTCGAGTATATACGGTAAATGGGCCTGGGCTGGTAGCTCATGCCTTTAATCCTAGCACTCTGGGAAGCCAAGGCAGAAGGATCATTTGAGGTAATGCATTCTGAGCATTACCAGCCTGAGCAAGAGCAAGACCTGGTCTCTAATGAAAATAAAAAAATTAGCCTAGCATGGTGGTGCCTCCTTGTAGTCCCAGCTACTCTGGAGGCTAAGGCAAGAGGATCACTTGAACCCAGGAGTTTGAGGTTGCTGTGAGCTATGATTACTTCACAACAGAGTAAGACTCTACTTCCAAAAAAAAAAATAAAATAAAAAAATTAAATGGAAAATTTCAGAAACAATTCATAAGTTTTTTTTTTTTTTTTTTTTTTTTTTTTGGTTTTGTTTTTTGTAGAGGCAGAGTCTCATTTTATCGCCCTCAGTAGAGTGCCGTGGCCTCACACACCTCACAGCAACCTCCAACTCCTGGGCGTAGGCAATTCTCTTGCCTCAGCTTCCGAGTAGCTGACTACAGGTGCCCACCACAATACCCAGCTATTTTTTTGTTGCAGTTTTTGGCCGGGGCTGGGTTTGAACCCACCACCCTTGGTATATGGGGCCAGGGCCCTACCCACTGAGCACAGGTACTGCCCCAATTCATAAGTTTTAAATTATGCATTGTTATGAATACCATGATGAAATCTCAGTCTCACATTCTCTCCGCTGGGTACCCACCCCATTAAGCTATCTGCCCCATAGTCACTTGGTAGACATCTCAGTTATTAGATTAACGGTCATGGTATTACAGTGCTTTTATTTTAAGTAACCCCTTTTTTACTTTAATAATATCAAAGTATGTCAAGGCTCAGTTTTGACATTTTCTGCCCCAGACCTGCGATTAGCCATTTCTACAGTAAATGGTTTTTTTGTTTTTGTTTTTATTTTTTGAGACAGAGTATATCATTCTGTTCGCTGGGTAGAGTGCTGTGGCATCCTAGCTGACAGCAACCTCAAACTCTTGGGCTCAAGCGATCCCCTTACTTTAGCCTTCCATGTAGCTGTGACTACAGGCACCTGCCACAATGCCCAGCTAGTTTTTTGGATTTTAATACATATGGGGTTTCACTTTTGGTGAGGCTGGTCTTAAACTCCTGAATTTGGGTTGTCCACCTACCTTGGCCTCCTAGCGTGCTAGGATTCAGGTGTGAGCTGCCATATCCTTGTTTTTTTGTTTTTTTTGAGACAGAATCTCACTCTGTTGCCCTGGGTAGGGTACCATGGTGGTGTAGCTCATAGCAACGTTAAACTCTTGGACTCAAGAGATCTTCTTGCCTCAGCCTCCAAAATAGATAGGACTACAAGTGTTTCCCACAATGTCTCACTAGTTTTTCTAATTTTCTTTTTTAATAAAAAGAAATTTCCATTTAATTCCTAGTTTGCCAAAAAAATTTTTTTGCAAGTGGATGTTAAATTTTAAATTTTTGGTATACTAATTTTTTCCATCTGCTTGTTCTTTTTTATACTTTTATATTCTTATTGAAATCTAGTCCTTTTTAATGATGGGGCCATGGCCGAGAATGGAAACACGGCTGGTGATGGGGACATGGCCAATGACTGGCCCATGGCTGGTGATGGGGCATGGCCAAGGATGGGCCCATAGGTGAGGAGGGGGCCATGGCTGGTGATGGAGCCATGGCTAAGGATTGGCCCATGGCCGGTGATGGGGCCACAGCTGGTATTGGGGCCATAGCCAGTGATGGGGCCACAGCCAAAGATGGGGCCATGGCCGGTGATAGGACCACAGCCGAGGATTGGTCCATGGCCGAGGAGGGGGCCATGACCAAGGATGGGGCCATAGCTGGTGATGGGACCATGGCTGGTAATGGGGCCAGGGCCGAGGAGGGGGCCATGGCCCGTGACAGGACCATGACCAAGGATGGTTGGTGATGGGGCCACGGCTGATGATGGGGCCAGGGCTAGTGATGAAGCCATGGCCGAGGATGGGACTAAAGCTGAGGAAGGGCCCATGGCCAATGAGGGGGCCATAGCCCATGAGGGAGGCATGGTCCATGATGGGGTCATGGCCAAGGATTGGCCCATGGCTGGTGATGGGGCCATGGCCAATGATGGGGCTATGGCTATAGATGAGGCCACAGCTAGAGATGGGGCCATGGATGGTGATGGGGTCACAGCCGAGGATGGGGCCCTGGTCGGTGATGAGGCCATGGTGGAGGAGGGGGGTCGTGGCTGGTGATGGGCCCACGGCTGGAGATGAGGCCCCGGCTGGGGATGGGGTCAGGGCCGAGGATGGGGCCATGGTTGATGAAGGGGCCATGGCCGGTGATGGGGCCATGGCCGAGGATTGGTCCCCGGTTGAGGATGGGGCTAGTGATGGGGCCACGGCCAGTGATGAGGCCATGACCGGGGATGGGCCTGAGTTTGGCCCTCCTGGGACAACCCGTCTGAGGCTCCTGCCACAGCAGTCCATCTGGACTGTGTGTCTTCGCAGGATGTCCATTCAGGCTATCAGATCCAAACAGATTCATCAAGCACTAAATGAAGAGGAATCTGAATATTCAGAATATTCAGGGCTCCACAGTCTGATCATACATCCTCCGTGTGTTACTGTTGCTATTCTGGATCTGTGGGCCTGTGCACAGTGACACCATCTCTCTGCTGACATGACAGTACACAGGGCTCACACCTCCCTGGCTGCTTCAGGGCTGAGTCTTTGTCGAGGCTGCAGGCTCTGGAGACTGACGAAATTCATATGCATCTGGCTGGTCCCCGACACTGAGGTGAGAAGGGCTTCCCAGGTGGTGCTGCTTCCCCTCAGAGGCACTGGACAGGGAGCACAGTTTGGATGACAGCCGGAAGCTGCCCCACTCCTCCTGGGCCTCATTCAGGTCTTGCAGGACTTTGGTAGACTCGTCCAAGGTCAAGTGGGTGTCGTCATGGTCCAGCTCGTTCTCCACCTTTCCACATCACAGTGTCCCAGGGCAGGGACACTGGGCTCCTGGGACACTCAACCAGAAAGCTGAGCATGGAGATATCCAGAGACACATCAGAATATGGCTTCACTGACATGAAATCCAGAACAGAGCCACTGCCGTCCACTAGGGTATCCCCAACCTTTACTGCATCTGGAGGTTTCATGGGAACACTTCTCCTCTGCTTCAGCTGGAAGAGCATCCTCCAGTGGTGTCCACCTGTCACCTGGTCCAGGAGGTCATCCACCATCTTCTTGCTGTAGCTCCCAGTGTCCTTCACAAAATCCTGCAGGCTCAGCACACGCTGCACACCCATCCCGTCACCATAGGCTGAATACAGCAGCTCTGTCTCATTTGACTTACAAGTCACCAAACACTGAGTTGGCGTGTTCAAGTCCAGCCTGGGCCTGATCACTTCTCTGCTTGGCTTTTTGGATTTCCTGGTAGTTTCTACTTGCATGGGCATGACCTCAGCAACCTCAGGTACGGGCTCCATAGCAGCTGTGTCTTCGCTGCCCAAGAGAATTGCCTGCTGAGAGAAATCCACGTCCTGCATAAAGGACACACTGCACCTCAAAGCTGACAGCTGCTCCTGGCCTGACTGCTAACCCTCCATGGCACCACGTGAGGTCGTGGTAGGGGCACAGCTCAGAGCCAGCAGAGGAGGACAGGCCAGAGCACGGTGCACACCTCCCCTGTGCCTGACACCTGCAGCCTGGCTCACGGCACAGGTCTGAGAAGCCACTTGGGATGGCAGAGAACTAGAAAGTCCCATCTGGATGTGGTGTGCAGCTGTGCAAGCAAGCTTGCAAGGCTGCTGCAACCCAGCAAGATGGACACCCAGGCTTGAGATCAATAGATCCAGAAGGTGTGCTGCCAACCCTAAATGAGATGCCATAGCTAGGCGGGGAGCAGGTGCAGGAAGGGAGCAGGCCTGGAGAGGGTGGCCAGGGACATCTACCCTAGAGCAGAGAGTCAACACCATGACGGTGCTGGGTGGATGGAGCATGGCAGTCATTGTGAGTTTCTGGAAAACAACTCATGCTTTCCTTGGTTCCCACTGTTAGGGGGTTTCTTACTTTGCTCATCATCTTAAAGCCTGCGTGAAAGATCTTGGCCAGCTTGTAGTACACAGTATCTGGTCTGTGGTATGTCATCGCATTATCACACATAAGTTTAAAATCTGCCATCTGCTTCCTCCTTTCTTCATCAGGGAAATGCTTCTTTGACTTACTTTTTTTTTTTTTTTTGTGGCCAGGGCTGAGTTTGAACCCACCATCTCTGGTATATGGGGCCAGCGCCTTACTCCAGCCACAGGAGCTGCCCTTCTTTTTTTTCTTCTTCTTCTCTGTGTGCCTCTCTCCTTCATGGTCTGACCTGTTGTCATAGTAGCTGGAATCGTGGATGGACTCTGAGAGCTCAGTCACCTCACTTCCTCCAACTTTCAGGACCAGCTTCAGGGGCTTCTCTGAGGGCTTATCCTCATAGGACAAGCGCCACTTGGCCTTGTGCTTCTTGCCCATGGCGGCGCCAGCGGCGGGCGCAGGGTGGGGCCAGGAGCCCCTCAGGGCCACCAGGAGTGGTAGCGAGTCCCACGGGAGCATGGGTGCAGCTGTGCGGAACTCGCCAGCCGCTCCCACCAGCTACTCGGATGAGGCCACCCAGCGCCCCAGTTTGGGGTGGTGATACGCCCGGAAGGAGCCAAGGAGTGCTGAGCGCTTCCAGGTCATCTGAGCCACATTTTTAAAATGTTAAACCGATCTTGAGTTTCTGGGATAAACTCCATCTTAGTATTGAAAAATTTTATTCCTTATGTATTATTCAATATAGTTTGATACCATTATTTAGGACTTTCATATCAATGCTTAAGAAAAAACTGGCCTTTTCTCATAGTATTTTTATTGAGTTTTGATATCAAGGTTATGCTGGTATCAAAAAATAAAGAGATATTCTTGATTTTTCTATAAGAGTTTGTTAAAATTAGGATATTTCTGCATTGAATGTTGACAGAATTAACTGCTAAAGGTATCTTTTTTGTGAGAATATTTTAACTAAGCCAGTATTTTCTAGGTGATCAATTCACAGTGTTATAAAATTAATGAGTAAAAGATTCATTCAGAGAACCAAGTAATAGATCAGTGGATGTTGATATAAAAACATGAGAAGTTCATTGATAAAGTTGAAAATTGTACATTGCAACTCATCCTTGAGAGCTTGAGAGACTGCCAGCTCATTAGTTCTGGAGTGATATCCAAGAAGAATATCCGTAATTAATTAATTCTAATAGTTTGTAGGATTTTTTTTTCTTTTCTTTCTTTTTTTCTTTTTTTGAGACAGAGTCTCACTATGTTGTCCTCAGTAGAGTGCCATAGCGTTACAGCTCACAGCAACCTCAAACTCTTGGGCTTAGGCAATTCTCTTGCCTCAGCCTCCCAAGTAGCTGGGACTATAGGCGCCTGCCACAATGCCTGGCTATTTTTTTTGGTTGTAGTTGTCATTGTTGTTTGGCGGGCCAGGCTGGATTCGAACCCGCCAGCCCTAGTGTATGTGGCCAGCACCCTAGCTGCTGAGCTACAGGCATGAGGCTGTAGGATTTTTTTCATATGTGGTCATACCATTTTATAGCTTTACATCTTCCTTTGAATATTTATATTTGCCCTGGCTAGGACCTCCAGTACAATGTGGACTGGAAGTTATTATAGAGAACAGTCTCATCTTCCTCTAGGCCAGCACTAGCTGATATAGTAGAACCTTATTGCAGTTTAATTCTGATATTAAGAAAGACTTCACAGTTTGTAAGGGCAGAGTCCCCAACAAGACTGTCTTGATTTCAGTTGCAGCTACAGGTTGAATTTCTTTTTTTCTTTTTTCTTTTTTTTTTTGGCGGGGGCTGGGTTTGAATTTGCTACCTCCAGCACATGGGGCCGGTGGCCTACCCCTTTGAGCCAGGTTGAATTTCTTTATGTTTATCCATTTTGGGGTTTACTGAGCTTAATTCTGTGAGCTTATGTTTTGCTAATTTTAGAGAGCATCAGCTATCATTTTTTTTGTTATTGAGACAGAGTTTCACTTTGTCACTCTTGGTACAGTGCTGTGGTATCATAGCTTACAGCAACCTCAAACTCTTGGGCTCAAGCAATTCTCTTGCCTCAGCCTCCTGAGTAGGTGGGATGAGAGGCGCCCCCATAATGCCTGGCTATTTACTCTGGCTCAGGCTGGTCTCGAACCTGTGAGCTCAGACAATCCACCTGTCTCGGCCTCCTAAGTGCTAGGATTACAGGCATGGGGGACAGCACCTAGCCTATATTTCTTGAAATGTTTTTTTTACCATGCTCACTCTTTTCTCTTTCTGGGACTCCTATGACACTCAAGGTATATCCTTTGGTATCATTGACAGTGTCCTGAGCTCTGTTCATTTTTAAGTCTTTTACTCTCTGTTGTTCAAAATCATTCCTTCCTCCCTCCTTCCTTCTCTCTTTCTTTCTTGACAGAGTCTTTGTCGTCTTAGGTAGAGTACTATGGTGTCATAGCTCACAGCAGCCTCAAACTCTTGGACTTGAGTGATCCTCTTACCTCAGCCTCCTGAGCAGCTGCGACTACAGGTGCCCACCACAATGCCCAGTTCCTTTTAGTAGAGATGGGGTCTCACTCTTGCTAAGGTTGATCTTGAAATCCTGAGCTCATTCCACCCACCTCAGAGCCTACCTCAGAGTGGTAGGATTACAGGTGTGAGCTACCACACCCAGACTAAAGTACTCATGTGTTATATGAAAGTTGTCAGCATCCAAGTGGATTCAATAGTGTTAATAAACTGACAAATGGAGCCAGGGAATACCATAAAGAGAGGATTCTCACCCTTGTATGCCTGATAACAAAAAATACCACAAAAGACCGCTAACCTTGTACAAAGGCCATTGTAGCCATACGTGAAAATATTTCTATTAGAACATCTACTCTGAAACTACCTGTCCAACTTTGGACTGGTGTCACCTTTATTGTTGATCTTTGTAGCCAAGACTTATTATTCAAAATGATTATGTAATTCTCTTCATTGTTTTCTTGAAAACCTTTGTCTTCCTTTACCTTCCTGAATACACACATAGTTTACTGTGGCACATATGTTCCCATTGCAATACCCCATTCCCAAGTACACATCATGTATTCTTTAGAGCACCATTCTATGTTAACAATTTAAGTTGACATACAAATGGAAAGATGTAAGAATTCACAGTGGCATTTTGTCACACAAAATGTGCAAAGACAGAGACTTAAAGGTATTTTATATGATTTGTGAAAGCAGTGTGCTTAAGTTCCAGTACTTCTTTCCCACATTGTGTAGCAATGACTGTTTCAGACTTACTAGAATTGTACTCTTTTAGGAATCATTTTCATTTGAAGATTTATCTGTGGACTTTACCCAAAAGGAATGGCAGTTACTGGATCCCTATCAGAAGAATTTATACAAGGATGTAATGTTGGAGAACTATAGTAGCCTAGTGTCATTGGGTAAGAAAATCTTCCTGTGTACCTTGAAGTGTGCCCAGTGCCTTTTCCTTTTTAGTTGCTGAGAGCAATAGGCTTTGGAAACTTCTAATGATTTTGGATCAAAATTTAGGAGATCCAAGTTCCTTAGGCTATGACACCAAGAAAGTATTTGGATCTCATCTTCCAATATTGAAGTCTTACGTTTGTTGTGCAGCCTCTGAAACTTAAGTAGTAACAGTGGTGGTAGTAGTGGTAGCTCCTAATGTGCACAATTCACCATATGCCACATACTGTACCAAGTGCTTTAAATATATTGATGTGGCAGGTACAATTATCCCTTTTTCCACATGAGAAAATTGAGACAAAGAGAGGTTAAATAACTTTGTAAAGGACTGACAGGTAGGAAATGAAACAGCCTCAATTTGAACCCAGACATACTGGCTCCAGAACCTCTGATGTGTTTAATGGTTTGGGATTTGAATTATAGATGTCAACAATTCTTAGACCATATTATTCACCTGGGAGACTATTACCAGAAATTTAAGAATCATTTAGCTAAATATTTCTCATTCTGTAAAGGCCCTAAATCCTGAGCATTATTAATGATTTCCCCTGAATAGGATATGAAGTTATAAAACCAGATGTTATCTTTAAGTTGGAGCAAGGAGAAGAGCCATGGATAGGAGATGGAGAGATCCCACATTCATGCTCTCTAGGTGAGTGTATGAGAACTAGCAAGATGGGAGAAAGTAGCAGTTTAGTCTTAGCTGGTCAGCAATGGGTTTATGTCTTTGAAATGTGCTTTAGAGAGTTCTTTTAAAGATCTCTAAATTTTTGCTTCAGAATAGTTGACATCTGGTACTCAGGTAAATCACATTCAGATGTGGCTTTTTTTTTTTTTTTTTGGTAACAAAGTGAAATGTGTTAATGTATCTGAAACCAAAGTGAAATGTATCTGAACCATGACATTATTCCCTGCCTGTCATGTCTAGGATTTGGACTTGTTATTTGGTATTCTGTCCCTTGACATATTTATTCTACTTCTGTCCTTCCTTCCCCATGCTCAAAGAAACCTGTGCTTTTATATTCACAAATTTTTATTTTTTCCTCAATGTCTGTCTCTGGTACCTGTAAAACCCACCTCTATTTGATCTCATATTAGAAAATAAAGCCATGGCTTGGCACCTATAGCTCAGTGGCTAGAGGGCTGGCCACATATACTGGGGCTGGTGGGTTTGAACCTGGCCAGGGCCTGCCACAAGAAATGACAACTACAACAAAAAAGTAGCCAGGTGTGGTGGCAGGTGCCTGGAAACCCAGCTCCTTGGGAGACTGAGGCAAGAGACTGGCTTAAGCCCAAGAGTTGGAGGTTTCTATGAACTATGACACCATGGCACTCTGCCGAGGGTGACATAGTGAGACTCTTGTCTCAAAAAAAAGAAAAAAGAAAAGAAAGCCATGATGTCTCCCAAATAATTTGTTCTTATCTTCCCTTTTAAATTAGAATCTGTTGGGGTTTTTTAATAGATTTGACACCGTGAAGTATAAGAATAATCTGTACCATCCTTTCTTACTGTTTTTAGATTGCCCCAGCCTCTTGAGTAGCTGGGAGCACCACTGCTTACCACAATGACTGGCTAGCTTTTCTTTTCTTTCTTTTCTTTTTTTTTTTTTTTTAGTAGAAATGGGGTCTCGTTTTTCCTCAGGCTGGTCTCAAACTTCTGAGCCACAACAATCCACCTGCCTTGGCCTACCAGAGTGCTATGCTTACAGACATGAGTCACCTCACCTAGCCTGACATTTACACTTGTAGCAAGTTTTTTATATTACTGATTATCTTTCATACCACTTGAAATTACTTAACAAAAAATTCTACATACAGGCTCTTACTGAGAAATAGGCCTTTTGGAAGTGCTATAACAATAACATAAATGTTATGTTCTGCAGATAATGGAAATAAAGCTATATAATAAATATCAAGCTGTCAGAATATTTTATAAATGGGAACTTGTGTTTTGGGATAGTATATGTATAAAAGTGCACATGGAGTTTGAAGTTATATGCTTGAATAGTTTAGGTGAAACATGATATGTTTTGAAAATGTGTTGCATGAATGGCTTTCTTTGTAGTAAACACTTAACATGGAAAATTTAAAACTTTTGAAAATGTGAGAATGGGAAAAATACATAAAATATTTCCATACTTTAAGCTTAAAATTACTTTAGCCAATTACTCTTTCAAATCTGTTCAGTTTCTTACAAAATTTACTAAGTACAGTGTATAGTTTTGTTGTTTACTAATATTGTATGTTTATTCTTTATTTTTTCTGTTAAGACACAAATTTCATAAAGGCAAAGCTTTATTTTTCCTCTTTTGTCTCCCATCCTCACACACTTCCTGGAGCATAGTGTGTGTGTGCAATAGTTACTGAGTGAATTAACTCCTTAGAACATTGGCTGAGTGCTTCTTACGACCTCCTTTGTGTGTTCTTCATTGCCCTTCATGTATTTTTCACATTCTCTTTCCAGTTGACAAACTTATATTTGTCAGTAGCCAAAGGTGACTGATTTAATCTACAATTTCCTATTTCTGTTTTCAGCATTTCTTTTATTTTTCAATATCTAGAAGATAGGCATTATACTTGGGACTTACTTAAGACTATCAAATTAAGCCTTAAAAACCGGTCAACCCCTCAACACAGCATTTCTAGTTTTTTATTTAGTAAGCACAACCAAATGGATTTTTTGTTTTCTTTATAGAGGAAGCCTGGCAAGTAGATGGTCACATGATGTGGCACCGGGATAACCAAGACAAGCTTAAAAATATGAAAAGAGGTGTTGAATGTGATACATTTGGAAAAAAAATCAATCTGAGTTTGAACTTTGTTCCTTTAAGGAAATCAAACAACGCAGGTGATGTAAATGCATTGATTTTAAAACATCATTTAGATTTTCTTATTTCAAAATCAGACTGTGGAAAAACAGAATCAGATGGCTTCAACGTATTTGACAAATTATTTCTCCATTCCAAACCTGAGGAAACTGATACTTGGTTAAAATACTATGAATGTGATAAATATGATAAAGACACCTACAAAAAGTCACAGATTATTATATATCATAGAACTCGTCTAGGGGAGAAACTCTTTGAGTGCAGTGAATGTAGAAAACGCTTTAGTATGAAATCAAGTCTCATTAAACATCAGAGCAGACATATAAGAGAAATAGCCTATGGCTGTGGTAAATGTGGCAAAACCTTTCCTCAGAAGTCACAGTTTATTACCCATCATAGAACTCATACAGGAGAGAAACCTTATAATTGTAGCCAATGTGGGAAAGCCTTCTCCCAAAAATCACAGCTCACATCTCATCAGAGAACACATACTGGAGAGAAACCATATGAATGTGGTGAATGTGGGAAAGCTTTCTCCCGGAAGTCACATCTCATATCACATTGGAGGACTCACACAGGAGAAAAACCCTATGGATGCAATGAGTGCGGGAGGGCCTTTAGTGAAAAGTCAAATCTCATTAATCATCAGAGAATTCATACAGGTGAGAAGCCTTTTGAATGCAGGGAATGTGGGAAAGCTTTCAGCAGGAAGTCACAGCTTGTTACACATCACAGAACTCACACAGGAACAAAACCCTATGGATGTAGTGATTGTAGAAAAGCCTTCTTTGAGAAGTCAGAGCTCATTAGACATCAGACAATTCATACAGGAGAGAAACCCTATGAATGCAGTGAATGTAGGAAGGCATTTAGAGAAAGGTCTAGTCTCATTAATCATCAGAGAACCCATACAGGAGAGAAGCCTCATGGATGCATTCAATGTGGGAAAGCCTTCTCCCAGAAGTCACATCTCATATCACATCAGATGACACACACAGGAGAAAAACCCTTTGTATGCAGTAAATGTGGGAAAGCCTTCAGTAGAAAATCTCAACTTGTTAGACATCAGAGAACTCATACAGGAGAAAAACCCTACAAATGCAGTGAATGTGGGAAAGCTTTTAGTGAAAAATTAAGTCTGACTAATCATCAGAGAATTCATACAGGAGAAAAACCCTATGTATGCAGTGAGTGTGGGAAAGCCTTTTGTCAGAAGTCACATCTCATATCACATCAGAGGACACATACAGGAGAGAAACCATATGAATGCACTGAATGTGGGAAGGCCTTTGGTGAAAAATCAAGTCTTGCAACTCATCAGAGAACTCATACAGGAGAAAAACCCTATGAATGTAGGGAATGTGAAAAAGCCTTCTCCCAGAAGTCACAGCTAAATACACACCAGAGAATTCACACAGGAGAGAAACCATATGAATGCAGTCTCTGTAGGAAAGCTTTCTTTGAGAAGTCGGAGCTTATTAGACACCAGAGAACTCATACAGGAGAAAAACCTTATGAATGCAGTGAATGTAGAAAAGCCTTTAGGGAGAAATCAAGTCTCATTAATCATCAGAGAATACATACAGGAGAGAAGCCCTTTGAATGCAGTGAGTGTGGCAAAGCCTTCTCTCGGAAGTCACACCTCATACCACATCAGAGGACACATACAGGTGAGAAACCCTATGGGTGCAGTGTATGCAAGAAGGCCTTCTCTCAGAAGTCACAGCTTGTTAATCATCAGAGAATTCATACAGGAGAAAAGCCTTATCAATGCAATGAATGTGGGAAAGCCTTCTCACAGAAGTCACAGCTCATTAATCATCAGAGAACTCATACAGTAAAGAAATCCTTGGAATGCAATTAATACGTGTCTGACATAATGTCATTGTACTTATGTACAAAAGCTGTTAAACTTTTCAGATAATATTCACATATTATACAGCAGAGCACTCCTTTTAAGGGGGGGGAATTCTATGAGATTGTGTAGAGGAATCTTAGAGCAAATGAACATGCTTATATTTTAGAGTTCATACAGTACAGTGAAAGTATGAATTCAGTGAGTCTCAAAACCCTTTGAAACCATAATCAAGCCTTATACAGTAGAAAATTTGCAGCAAAGTGGAATTCTGTGAATACTTCAAATACCAGAAATCCATCCTTAGGTCAAATCTCATAAAGTATTAGGAACATTCCCCTTGGTGATGACAAGAAACCCCATGCATGCACTAAGAGAGGCAGTGTTTTTTAGTAAGAAATCACAGGGCAGTGCCTGTGGCTTAGTGAGTAGGGCTCTGGCCCCATATACTGAGGGTGGTGGGTTCAAACTTGGACCCGGCCCAACTGCAACAAAAAAATAGCTGGGTGTTGTGTCAGGCGCCTGTAGTCTCAGCTACTTGGGGGGGGCTGAGGCAAGTAAATCACCTAAGCCCAAGAGCTGGAGGTTGCTGTGAGCTGTGATGCTACAGCACTCTACCGAGGATGACAAAGTGAGACTCTGTCTCTAAAAAAGAAAAAGAAAAGAAATCACAGTTCATTGTACTTAAAAAAAATGCCCTTAGGAAATAAATTCTGAAACTACTAAATATAGGGTAAGTAATCTAAGTATATTGTATTTTTGGGAACTCATGGGTAAACCTAACACTTGAAAGACATTGGCAACATGTGTCCCTTGAAATAATGCTATGAAGGAGGAAGCCATACTCGTTTGTAGGCAGGGGTACCATAAATACGCAGTTCTAAGTGATTACCAGATGTTTACTCTGACATATGAAGTTTTAAAAATACATAAATAAATTGGTTATTAAAACATCTGTGTAAGAAATCTATTATTTTCTTTTTTAGAGACAGAGTCTCACTTTGTTGCCCTCGGTAGAGTGCTGTGGCGTCACAGCTCACAGCAACCTCCAGTTCTTGGGCTTAGGCTATTCTCTTGCCTCAGACTCCCAAATAGCTGGGACTACAGGTGCCTGCCACAATGCCCAGCTATTTTTTTTGTTGCAGTTTGTCTGGGGCTGGGTTTGAACCCGCCACCCTTGGTATATGGGGCCAGGCCCTACTCACTGAGCCATGGGAGCCACTGAGAGGAAGCAATTTCTTATTGGTGTTTACAGGTTATTTTTCTGTGTCACATAATAATGTTTTGCATTTTGGGATTGTATATAATGTAATTGGGAGCATGAAATGCATATACCTTACAGTGCCTATGATGTCTTTCAAGATATACTACGTTCCACTGGTTTTTCTATTTTAACAATAGTATAAAAATGGAAACTGACAGAACATGGCTTCTGAATGAGTAACTTAAATGGCAATACTGCATTTTTTCTTTCCTTATTATCTGTTGACAATAGAAGGGTCTCTTGTTATTGACATTTTTCTTCAATTACCAAAACTAACATCACATAAGTCTTGTATCCTGATTCCAAACAACAGTCTCTATAATAAATATGCAAAGCCAAGAACCACAGTATAACAGTAGTGAAATATGACACCGAGGGAGCAAAAGAAAGGTATGTGAATTATACATATAACTCAGTCCTTAATCTAAATGAAAGTGAGTAATGCTGTGTAGTCTTTTTCTCATTTAGTGATATGTATATATCTTTATTTGTTTCAGTGTTAGGTAACCCACCTACCACTTGGATTTTAATTTACTGTGATGAAATAGGAATACTTTGTGCTGTTATGTTTTTGGTGTTTTATCAAACTTCTTGTAAAATTTAGATGTAGAAACTGATGAAGATTCACTATTCAGAAGATGTAAAATATGGAGATTTTGTGCTGAGAAAATAGTTTTGGTACATTCAAGGAAGCCTATGTTGCCTTCAGATAATGTCTGTGATTATTGGGCAAATATAGATGTTCTTTGGCTTACAGTTGGGTTCTGTCCTAATAAACCCATTGTAATTTGAAAATATATGTCAAAAATGCATTTAATACACCTAACTAACCAGGCATTATAGCTTAGCCTAGCTTGGCTTAAACATGCTCAACATATAGGTCAGCAAAATTAAGTAACACAACTCCTGTTTTGTAATAAAGTGTTGAATATATTATGTTATTGAATACTGTACTGAACGTGAAAAACAATTTTATGGTGCCATTGTACCATACAGAATTTTAATATTGAACCATCATAAGTAGAGAACCATCAGTTAGGAAACAAGATTTTCATTATTTTATAATTTGAAATATTTTGTGTTTTACCTTTCACCAGTTGCACTGTCCTCATGGCCATTTTCTCACTGGGGATTTAGAACATATAACTGTATAAGTGTGCTTCCTTTTAAAAATGCATGAACCATCTCTTAGCTAAGTTAGAATTTTTTAGGGATTTCATCTCTATCGTGTTGCTAGACAAAGTTAATACATATTTTTCGCATGGTGTTGAAATTCAGAAAAGTCCAACATTGAGATTGATTCAAACTTAAAAAGTGAAGATTTCTGTTAGGCAGAAATTGTTATATATCAGTATGGTGTATTGCGCCTTTGATTCTAGAAGTATTTTTCCTTTAATTTTGCAGCATTTTGGAAAGCTGGGACTTTACACAAATGAGAGTAATTCTAAACCAACATACCAGATTTTTAACAGCCAAATAATCCTGTCTGTCTCCATGGTAATTTTAAAAGTATCCAATTGCCAATTTTTTTTTTTTTATTTATAATCAAATGTATGGACTTCCTACTTTTCTCTCTAATAATTGAAGGGTATTTTATTAAATATGGGAGCCAAATATTTTTGAATGAACAAATAGGTATAGAGCAATGCTCTACTTTGTAGTTTTTGCCATTTTTTTCTTCCTGTCTATTATGATTCTCTTTCGTAGTCCCAGAGATTGGTTCATTAGGTCTTAGACTGCTCTCAGAAGTCTGTTGCATAAAAAATTTCTAAGTTAGCTCATTTTAATTTTAGATTATTCCATTAACTATTAAATAGTTAAACGTGATACTTCTTGCATTAGATAATGGGACTTCAGCACTGGTCTATTGATTGAATCCTCAAGAGCAAAAAATTATTTTCTCAGAGTCAGGTGTTACCCTTCGAGTGGGTTGATGCAGACAACCAAGGTCTACTTTTGAGACTATCTAATGTGGAGACTCAGATATATTGTTTGCTACCCACTGGAGCTCACCATTGCTTATGAGAAAGCTCTGATTCCAAAAATTCTGAGATTTTTAGTGTCTGTTTTGGAAATTCCCTGGGTTAAACTCAAAAACCTGTCTCCACATTTCCCTTCATTGATTCCTACCACAAACCCCACATTAAGAAACGAAGTTTTGAAAGTTAGACTGTATTTATTTATGATTTCATGGAGCACAAGAAGTCACATTGAAATAGAATACAAAGGAGGCCAAACACAGGAAACATCAGCTTTTCTTATTCTATTTTACGGTCCAGATTCTTCCACCATTCTGGAATTGTGCTTTTTTTCTAACAAAGGAAAATTTACATTACATTTCTTTTACTAATTTAAGGTTTTGGGGGTTTTGTTTGTTTGCTTTTTGTTTTTTGTGGACTGAATTTTAAGACCTATACCAGGAGTGCATTGTGTTTGGCTTTTCTTTATGGACTCTGACAGAGTTATCTATGGAACCAGATACTTTGTCTTTTTTTTTTATAGAGACAGTGTCTCACTTTATGGCCCTTTGGTAGAGTGCCATGGCGTCACAGCTCACAACAACCTCCAGCTCTTGGGCTTAGGCGATTCTCTTGCCTCAGCCTCCTGAGTAGCGGGGACTACAGGCGCCCGGCTATTTTTTTGTTGCAGC
>CAUYPK010150810.1:0-40131 GCA_963574355.1 Loris lydekkerianus | reverse complement strand
GCTATAACCCAACTATACCACAAGACTATGAGGAAAGGACCAAGGAAGGGGAAGGGAGGGGGGAGGTTTGGGTGGAGGGAGGGTGATGGGTTGGGCCACATCTATGGTGCATATTTTTATCTATAATAAAAATAAATAAATTAATTAAAAAAAATAATAATGATAATCGTAAAATAATTGAGAAAAAAGAAAAAACAACCTCTAAAAATCTGATGGAAGCACTCTCAGAAATCATAAGAAGGGAAGAAGAGGAAGAGAGAAGGAAAGAAAAAAATAGTGTTCATTAAAAAGTTAAAAAGAAGAAAGAAAAAAAAACTTAAAATAGGAAAAAAAGTTAACAATAGGTCCTCCAAGAAAAGGATGAGAAAAAAAAAGAGAGAGAGAGAGAAAAAGGCACCAACCACAAAAATATTATTTTTGTATATATATAGAAATTATGACGTGTAGGGGTCAACTTTTGTAGGAATATATTTATAATGCAATATATTTTCTGGACAACAGGTGGCATTGTGAGTGGTTCCCAGTATACGTGATTCACAGTTTACACTGTTACCACAGTAACCACCCTACCTGGCCAATTGCCATTTTTGGAGTTTCTATAAAAGTTTATTTCCTAATTGTCCAAGTTTGGCTGCTCTGTTCCAGACAGCACTCCTATCCAACCTCCCAACTCGGTGCAAGAGTCCACGCTTCACAAATCTTTCTACTCTGCTCCCACATTCTCCCGCATACTGGCAACTGCAGTCGGCTGTGGGGGAAGGGCTGGCCGCTGCAACCCACGGAGACCTTTTCCTCAGTTTTCCACAGCTCAGAGACTCACTTTTGAGCCAGCCACCCGCCAGTTCACTGCACAGCCTGAACTGCCAGTCCACACCAATGTTCCCTTCCAGGAATGGTCTGGTCCATTTAATCACTCTTGTTGTTCTGGGAAAAGGTGTCCACCATTTCAGACAATTCAAAATGTCTATTTTCTAGGCGGGATCCCTCCCTTCAATTTTCCATTGAGCTACCTAGCCCTCTGTGCACCCCTTTCTGGTCACCAAACTCTGCTCAGGAATAAATTTTCATCAATTAGGTTCCGCATGAACTGCAAACTGCTGTCCTCCTTGAGGGAGGGGCCGGCTGCCAGCCAGCACAGCCAGGCAAGGGAAATCTCTACAGCAGAGTCTGTGGTTTTGAATTATACCTCATATACAGCAATCTGCCAATTCGCTGTGGGTCTCCAGCTGTCTATCCACACCAATAATCCACACTGGGAAAAGATCCAGAGCCCCCTCACTCTCACCTGATGACTTGGGAGAGATGGGCTACACATCCATCCTGTCTACCATCATCATAATCTATATATTTAATACAATCACCATCAAATCACCAACATCATACTTTGAAAAATTTGAAAAAATAGTACTTAATTTCATATGGAACAAGAAAAATCCTTGATGAGCCAATACAATTTTAAGAAACAAAAGCAACTCGGGAGGCATCATGTTACCAGACTTCAGGTTATACTACAAGTTTTCAGTGATCAAAACAGGATGGTACAGGCACAAAAGTAGAGAATAGAGAACCTAGAGTTGAACTTAGCCATGTGTTACCATTTGATCTTTGATAAACCATACAAAAGCATACACTAGGGGAAAAAATCCCTATTTAATAAATGGTTCTGGGATAACTGGTTAGCCACATGTAGAAGACTGAAACTAGACCTGTACTTGTCACCACTAATAAAAATTGACTCTCACTGGATAAAGATTTAAATTTAAGACACAAAACAATAAAAATCCTAGAAGTGTGGGAAAAACTCTTGATGCTCTCAGTCTGGGAAAAGAATTTATGAAGGAAGAGAAGACCACCCCCTTAACAGTTGCAGCAACACCAAAAACAAATGGAACATGCTCAAGCTAAAAAGCTTCTGCACAGCTAAGGGTACAACAACTAAAGTAAATTGATAGCATTCAGAATGGAAGAAGATATTTGCATGCTATTAATCTGACAAAGGGCTGAGATAACTGGAATCTGCAGGGAACTCAAACTAATCCATAAGAAAAGAACAAACAATCCCATTTATAAGTGAGCAGGAGACTTGAACAGAAACTTTTCAAAAGAAGATGAACATATGGCCAACAAACAATGAAAAAAATGCTCATCATCTCTAATCATCAGAGAAATACAAATCAAAACCACTCTGAGATGTCACCTAACCCCAGTGAGAATAGCCCCTATAACAAAATCCCAAAACTATGGATGCTGGCTTAGATGTGGAGAGAAGAAAATGATTTTACACTGCTGGTGGGATTGCAATCTAATACAACCTCTATAGAAAGGATGGAGAATAGCAAGGTGTTGTGGCAGGCACCTATAGTTCTAGCTACTTGAGAGGCTGAAGCAAGAGGATTGCCTGAGCCCAAGAGATTGAGGTGGCTGTGAACTATGATGACACCACAGCACTCTCTATCCAGGGCAACAAAGAAAAACTCCACTTAAAAAAAAAAAAAAAGAATAAGAAAAAAGAAGTTTGGAGAATCCTCAGAGAGCTGAAAGTAGACCTTCCATTTGATCCCACAATCTTATTACTAGGTTATGTACTCAGAAGGGGGGGGGGGGGAATCATTATACCATAAGGACATTTGCCCTAGAATGTTTTATCACAGCTCGGTTCACAATCACCAAGACATGGAAGCAACCCAAGTGCCCATCAGCCCATTAATGGATTCATAAACTGTGGTATATGTATATTATGGAATACTATTCAGCCATTAGAAAATGTGGATACTTTACATCTTTTGTATTTACCTGATGGAGCTAAAACATATTCTTCTTAAAAAGCATCACTGGAAAAGCAAGTACTCAATACTAGTATGAAACCAATAAATAACAGCTACACACTCATGTGAGAGAAAAACACAAATTCAAGAGGGGAAGGAGAAAGGAGGACGGGAAAGAGAAGGGGAAGGAAGAAGGCAGGACATTGGTAACCTCTCACCTCACAGGCACAATATAAGGGTTTACAGCACACCCCCTGGATGAAGGGCTCAACTACAACTTGAACTTTACCTTAGAAATGCACAGTGTAACCTAATCATTTATACACTTGTATTAATCTGGAATAAAAATAAATTTTAAAAAAAGAAAATATTGTATGACTCATCTTATATGAAACACCTAGAATAGGCTAATTCTATAGAAAATGGAATAAGGTATTGGGGCAGAAGGGAAAGGGAATTCAGGAGTTAGTTCTTAATTTATACAGTATTTTTGTGTTCTTTCTTTTGACTTCATGCATTTTATTGATAGTCTATATGTATGTGTATATATATATATTTGTTTGTTTGTTTTTGAGACAGAGTATCACTTTATTGCCCTCGGTAGAGTGCTGTGGCATCATAGCTCACAGTAACCTCAAATTCTTAGGCTCAAGTGATTCTCTTGCCTCAGCCAACTGAGTAGCAGGGACTACAGGCGCCCACCATAGTGCCTGGCTATTTTTAGAGATGGGGTCTCGTTCTTGCTCAGGCTAGTCTCAAACCTATGAGCTCAGGCAATCCACCCGCCTCAGTCTCCCAGAATGCTAGGATTGTAGGCGTGAGCCACCACACACAGCATATAGCCCATATTTTAAGTCTGTAGTATGACATCTTACATAGGGAAAAAGCTTCTTCCTGAAGACAACTGTAAATAATCAAAACAGCTTTAATGTGACTGACCTTTCAAGATCTTGTTTTGAATTAAAGTTTAGCAAGTTTAAGCACTGTACAAAAAGAAGAAAACTGGTGTTCCAAGACATATAGGCAGCCTTTGTTACTGTTCCCCTTCCAAAACTTCAGGTTTTTAAAGGCTTCAGAAAGCTTTCCTAGATTGCTGCCTGGTTCTTTGTATGAATCTAAGTACACATCTGTGCCAAAGCTCTTCCTGGGAGAAGATAAAACAGGCACAGATACATAACCAGGCCAAATGCATACCTACTTAACTTAATACCTGATCATCCCATGGCCCTAAATTTTTAAAAGCAGCACCAGGGACAAATGGAGTTGTCAAGAGGTTACATCCAAACACATACAAATCAGTTAAAATAGTTAAAACACATACAAATCAGTTAAAATAGTAGTAATAGGGCACTAAGTAGAGTTAAGGTTGGGAAGCTGGTTCAATCAGGGATCCTCAAACTATGAGGTGGTGTGATAGTATTTGTTCCTGTTTTGTTTTTTTTACTTCAAAATAAGATATGTGCAGTGTGCATAGGAATTGGTTCATCTTTTTTTTTTTAAACTATAGTCCAGCCCTCCAATGGTCTGAGGGACAGTGAACTGTCCCCCTGTTTAAAAAGTTTGAGGACCCCTGATTGGTGGTGGAGTAAATCTGCAAGATGAGGAAGTGATGGAGGAGCCTTGAAATAAAGAGGCACAGTGGTATGATAGGGTCTGCTTTCACTGCATTTCTTTGGGATACCTACTACTCAACCCAAGTGACTATAAAGCAGCTTGAGGAATTTTAGTAAAAAATCGTAATAAAATATAAATATCTCTCTGTTATTTTTAGAGTGAAGCATATTCTCATTTCATTCAGATCTAAATGGAGACATGAAAAGAATCATAAAACTGACACAAACTGTTCCAAGATCATCACTTGAGGATTCTAACACCCCAATAACAACTCTATTCGATGCTGTACAATTTAAGATATAAACTAGGGTTACTCAAATGAGATCATTGCTTTTTGGAAATATTAGATATTTTAGAACTGTTCCACTTAAGAAAAAGAATTCTTAATTTCAAAATGCTAAAACTTTTAAAGGGCAGGTACTAAACTCATAGCTTTTCTTAGTTGCTTATTAGAAATCTGACTGTAAGATAAGTTAAATACTAGTTCCTGAATGCTGAGTTCAAGATGGAGGCCAAGTAACAGCTTCTTTGCAACCGGGTGCGGTGAGATTGGAGAGAGAAGATTCTGGGCATCTCTGGCTGGTGGGGTCTTCCCAGAAACATCCCTTTGGGAACACAGGGAGACAGCAAAAGACTTCTGGACCCCACAAGGAAGATTAAAAAGTGGAGAATTGGCAAGTGGTAGGTGAGTTTGTTCAGTAGGAGGCTACCCACAGCTGTAACTAGAGCACCAGTGAGATTGTAATCAGGAAAGGCCTTACCTGCAGGCTGTTTTGGTTTTTTTGTTTGTTTGTTTTTTGTGGACTTGGGCACTCAAGTGAACTTCCATGGGAGACCCTGGGCAAGAGTGCAGATGACTTTGAGCGTTGTCTAGGGCCCCCAGACTGAGCCGTAGAGCCAAAAGGGAGCTAATATTGTTCAGTTGTGGGCCACCCATGCAGCCACTGTGGGAGAACTGCCTCTGCAGGCTTTGCCCTCAGGGTCGCAGTGTGAGGATGGGGGGGGGGGGGATCTTGGGCCAGTAATCTGGTGACTGAGCAGCCCAAAGGCAAGGACTGAGACGCAGGAGTAGAGTGGAGATCTCAGTGTTTGGCAGATTACATAAAAGCAAGGGATTCCTGTTTGCTCATCATTATATCAGCTACATAGCTGAGAGTTCACATCTTAATTACATAACACTTTCTCTGTTACCAGAAGCTAAGACTGCTCTGCAACAAATAGGACAGGTAGAATTCTCAGATAACCAGCAGTCAATGCGATGAACATGGTCCAAGATGGGTTTCCTCTTTGCCCACTTCCTGTTGTATTTCCAGTTTGTCTGGCAGAGTTAAGCCAGTCTATTATAGTTACCATTAGATGCATGATCTGAAGCGTCTCCACCTCTGTTTTCATCTGAGTTTTGTGGTGGCAGGCCCTCTGTAATTTGTTGTAGTCTTCTTAGCAACTCTTCCTCAGTACTTTCACCTGAGGTGCCTAGCAAATTCTTATCTCTCATAAGCCTATAATCTTATTCACTCAGGTTATTTACAAATTGCAATAGAAAGTTTCCGATCCAATTCGTCTGCGCTGTGCTGTAGACTGATCACCATTTCCTTTATGGTTAGAATCTGAGTTTTCCATCTTGATGAACAAGTGGAAAATTACCTGACTTTTATGACATGGTATTGATATATTGTAAACCGGCTTTTAGTTTTCTTCACTCTCTGCTCTCCTTGCCCTTCCTCAAAGAGCCCATTGACTGTACCACCCAACTAAAATTTTGGCAGCAGCGACTGTGTCATGGAGCCCTGCCCCCGCCGCAACAGGCCTGGGGTCCGGAGGCGGCACTGAGCCCTGGCTACCAACTGTCACTTGGGCCATTTTGAGAAAACACGGCAGCCGTGGCTCCTGTTTCCTCTCACTGTGCACCCATTTTTCACAATATTGGGGGGGGGGTAGTGTTTTGGTTTAAGAGATGAAAAAGTTATAATGATGGTTGCACAATAATGTGAATGGTTAAAATGATAAATTTTGTATAATATATATTTTACTACAATAAAAAAGCAGGTGACTTAAAAGATCTCTCCATTAAGTATGTTGCCTTCTTTGTCTCCTCATTTGAGAGCGTGTGAAAAAAAATTTTATTAGGGAAGTTAGTAATGCTGATTGAAAATGGAAGATATTAAGGAATTGCTGATAATGTCTTAGATTTGATAACTGTATTTGGCAGAGATGATAAAAAAATTTTACAGGTACCTACACCTGAATTTTTTTACTATGAAATGATACCATAGTTGGGATTTGTTTCAAAATAATCCAGTGGGAAACAGGGAGTAAAAAGGATAGAATAAAACAAGACCACTGAGTTGATGATTATTGGAACTTAATTTCATCATGTTATTATTCAGTTTAATGAATTATATATTTATCATCTTGTTCTTTTATACTTTGTATATGATTGAAATTTTTCCGTGATAAAGTGTTTTTAATTGTTAAATGTGCTTAATGCTGTTATAGCACTCTTATGATCCAGAGAAAAAAAAAATTTTTTAGCTTTTCAAGGTTCCATGATTTTTAAAAATACTCTTTCTGTATGTAATAGAATTTTTTTCATTACAGGCAACATAAAACCTGACACAGTATACTTGAACAGGAAAAAAAAGTTTATTATTTAGTGACTAGACATAGAGTTAGCTTCAAACCCAACTTAATCCAGGGCTCAAACACCAGCAGTATTCATTTTTTAGGTCTGCCAATGAAAGATTTGACTATACTGTAAGTATACTGTAATACTGGTCTTCTGACAGTTGCAGGCACTATACCCTCACATTCCTAATAATAACATTTCTCACGTCATCAAAGCCAAGCGTGCATGCACACACACAAAAGAAGTCAACACTCCTGCATTCACAACAGAAAACCTAGAGTGCCACTCCAAGTGGCTCAACTTAGGTCATGGTCCATTCCTGAACTAGTCCCTGGTACCAGACTAATGCAGCATGCTCAGTAGCTTGGGCCTGAGCTATTTACCCATCCTCTCATCAGTTCTACAGAAGTACAGTGATAGATCTGGACCAATAAGCATCTACCTCCAGAGGTGAAAATAGGGTCATCCAACCCAATTGTAATTTTGAGAATGAGGAAGAATGGTTTCCCAAAGGCAAAGCAAGTTACTGCTACAAAGGTTTGACTGTTACATTTTAAATAATATCATTTGACTCTTGGGTTATCCAAATCTCTGTTATTCTACTGAATTGATAACATTTGCTATGCTTGATGTTAGGAAAAGGAAAATTTAAGTAGGAATCACATAAAGTACCATGCAAATAAAAAATAGGTACCATGGATACCTATTATTTGCTAGCCAGCATCCCTTCCTCCTCTATATTAATCACTGTTCTCCAGAGAAACAGAACCCACAGGATATAAAGAGATTAATTATGAAGAATTGGCTCACATGATTATGGAGGCCCCAAAGTCTCATGATCTGCCATCTGCAAGCTAGAGACCCAGAGAAGCTGGTAGTGTATGTAATTCAGTCCAAGTCTACAAGCCTGAATACCGGGGGGGACAGTAGTATATTTATATTCCCAGTCTGAGAGCAGGAGAAAAAGATGAGATATTCCAACTCAGCCAGTGAGCTAGGACAAAAGAAGGGGTGAATTCCTCTTTCTTTCACTTTTTGTTCAACTGATTGGATGATTTCCACCTACATTGCTTAGGGCATTCTACTATACAGAGTCTACCAATACAAATACTAATTTCAACTAGAAATACTATTACAGACATACCCAGAAATAATGTTTAATCTGGGTACTGAAAATGTTTAATCAGGGGCCCAGCCAGATTGACACTTAAAATTCACCATCATACTTTCCTTTCTAGTATGTATAGTAACCTGATGAAACATAGTGTCTTTAAGCTTTAAGACTGTACTGCAACTCTCTACTATAAAAATTTTCAACTGTACCAAAGACAGGTAATTTAAAGGGAAAATGTGTGTGTTCTTGAGCTCATGCTTATAATCCCAGCTACTAGGCAGGCTGAATTGGGAGTGGCTACCAGAGCCCAGGAATTAGAGGCTGTAGTGAGCTATGATAGCACCATTACACTCCACCCTGAGTGAGACCCCTCTCTAAAAAAGTAAACGTAAAAATGTGATTTTTTTTTTTTTAAATTCATAAAGTTTACTTTTTTTTTTTTTTGCAGTTTTTGGCCAGGGCTGGGTTTAAACCTGCCACCTACAGTATATGGAGCCAGCACCCTACTCCCTGAGCCACAGGCGCAGCCCATAAAGTTTAACTATTAATATCCCTAAACCATCTAAAACTTACTTTCTGATATTTTTTCTTTTATCTTTTTCAGGGCTAATTTCATATACCGAGTATCTTTTCTTGCTCACAATCCTCACCAGTAAGTATCCCACAATTTATTTTAGTGATTATGTGGAATTATCTATTCCTACCAAACAGGATTCTAGAAGATTGGTATTTATGTCTTTATCATTAAAAATATTATTGGTACCTTTCTCTAGATCTACAAAATGATAGTGTTAAATTAGATTATCTCCATGTCTCTTCTACCTACTGTACACTGTGGCACCCTTTAACTTTTTTCCCTTAATAGAAGTTTTGTTGAAAAGGATAATCATAGAGCTAACCTTTCCTTAGGAATATTAAAAATCCGTGCAAGTCTAAAGTGATAGGAAAATGTAAAGATTTAAAAAAAAAAAAAAAAACACTACTCTGAGAAAAGGAAGTAAAACTAATCATCAGTGTGAACATAGCCAAGATACTTTAAAAATATAGGAAAGGCCCTTGTATAGTTCTCAAATTAATTTTGCATTGAAGGGCAGACTACTTACTAGCAAAATAGCACCCATGGAAAAGGTTTTCGAAAACACAGGGCTCAAACCCTTAGTGCCAAAACAAACCTTTGGAAATGTTATAAGAGGAAACCACTAATGTTTTCTATGTAGACACTTTTACTCATATGGTTTCTGCTGGTTTATTTTAAATTTGAAGATTTATGTATCCACAAACAATTTCCTTTTCACCAATATTTAAATATTTATTTTTACTTCATAACAGAGCCCCATTCTGGGTTTCATGTTGCTTTTAAAATGCTGGATGCAGATGGCAATGAGATGATCGAAAAAAAGGAATTTTATAAGGTATGTAGATGCTAGATATTTTAAGTTTATCATAAAACACCTGAATGCTCGTGTGATAATTTTACAAAATTATATTCATTGTTTATATATGAACTGTCAGGAAACTATTCAAAATATGTTAAATTTTCTGTAATATATCTTTCAGGAAACCAATAATTATATAGAATGTAAGATTGTAAAAGGAGAAATAAGATTAAGCATCTACATTTTTCAGGGTTTTATTCTGATTTCAGCAAATAATATTACAGAAAAAAGGACTTCATAAATATAATAAACACAAATTCTCAAACCATAAAAGGGAATAGACATAGTGGAAACTTAAGCCTTCATAAAGAAGAGAAAAAAAATGGAAAGTCCACAATAGATATAAGTTGGTACAGATTTTCCAAGAATTTGTAAAGGCTGATATTTAAAAAGCTAAAAATAAGTTTAAATGGTATTTCCTAAAACATAACTCTAGGATATCTAACAAATAAATTTCACTTTGTTCCCCCAAAATTTGTGGTAACATCAAATAAAAGAAATACCCCAATGCACACAAGATAGTTGGTTATTGGCCAGTTAGGGTTAAATGCTTTGACTCTGTGCATTTAGAGTGCCTTATGAAGAAAGGAAACCATGTAGATAAATATGTACATAGTGTTTCACATAGAATGACTATCATTGATGAATTCATACATATATATGTGAATGATAAGTATATACATAAATGACTAACTTATGACATTTTTTCAAAAGCCTTTGAGATGTGATGCAAGTAGAACCCTTATATTGCTGGTAGGAATAAAATGGTACTTACATGTTGGAAAACAAAATTGGTAGCTTCTTTTAAAGTTAAATTTATGCTTATCATGTGACTTAGCAATTCCACTCCTAGATGAAAGGAAAGGGAAATGGGAAGGCAAAAGCAAAGGAAAGAAATATGTTTAAGTGTAGGTCTGCCCAGATCTAAGAGTCTTACTTTTTGTGCTTTTACGTTTGCAGTTTATATCACTGCAAATGTAAGAAAAAAACTTACACAGTCTCTCTGCTTACTGCTTCCCTGGCCTTCTCTTCTCATTTTGAACTAAACTTGATTGTCTTTGAAGTTACATATTCACCTAGTTCAAAAGAAAAGAAAATCAATGTCCCAATGTCCACAAGTAGTTAACTTCTGCCTCTAGCAGAAGTGTTTCTAGAAAATCCCATTACTTCACAGCAATAATTAATAAAATTAAAATAATAAGTACAATAAACATAAGTGGTTTGCCAACACAAACGACAGTAAATACTGGGATGAGATCAACTGCTGGAAGCCAGATGTGCAAGGATGTTGAGATTGACCAAACAAATTCAAATGCACGGCTTTCCGTTAACATCTGTCACTTTGACAGAGAGAATAGAAAGTATAGAAAGTATTGATTAATTTGGTGAATTGGTTATGTGGAACCCAATTGAGATTTTTTTTTCTACGTTGCACTTGAGAAAAAAGAATCTAGTATGCAATTTTAGGAAATCAGATTTGGGATACTACTTTCAACCTAGGAAGGGAATGAGTTCATGTAGACTCCCTTCAAGATCTCAGCCTGTATATTGCTATAAAATTCTAGAAAGGTATACTAACAAACATAGAAAACATACTCTTAAACCAAACCATACACCTTTGATTTTTTTTGTATGTATTTCTAATGGGGTGCACATCATGAAGCACATGGAAAAAATGCAAAAAAGAGTAACGAAAATAATCACACGAAGGTAAAGATGAGGACTTGTCTCAAAAATAGGATTCATGGACTATGAAAAAAGCAGGATTTAAGGTTAGAGTCTATAAATTCATAAAATAAGGCCACAGATTTCAAAACACTAGAATAAAGAAGACATCTGGTTAAAATCTTAACAGAGGTTAGAATTTATAAGGGTAACAGAGTAATTCTTTTTTTTTTTTTTCCTAAGTGTCTCATTCTGTCACTGTAGGTAGAGTGCTGTGGTGTCATAGCTCACAGCAGCCTCAAACTCCTGGGCTGGATTGATCTTCTTGCCTCAGTTTTTCTATTTTTAGTAGAAAAAGTTTCACTTTTGCTCAGGCTGGTCTCTTAACTCCTGAGTTCAAGTAATCCACCAGCCTCAGCCTCCCAAAGTGCTAGGATTATAGGCGTGAGCCACTGTGCCTAGTAACAGAGTAATTCTTACTTAGTTTACAGTATCAGATAATGAAATATTTCACATAAATGAAATTTCCAGTTAACTAAGGTTTTGCTTTTTTCACACAATTAAATTTTTAACATTTGTAACTCTTTTTTTTTTTTTTGAGACAGAGTCTCAGTATCTTGCCCTCAGTAGAGTGCCGTGGAATCACAGCTCATAGCAACCTCAAACTCTTGGGCTTAAGCAATTCTCTTACCTCAGCCTCCCAAATAGCTAGGACTACAAGCACCCACCATAATGCTCAGCTGTTTTTTTTTGTTATTGTTGTTGTCATTGTTGTTTAGCAGGCCTGGGCCAGGTTCAAACCCACCAGCCTCGGTGTATGTGGCTGGCACCCTAACCACCAAGCCAACATTTGTAACTTTTTTTTATAAGCCTTCTAAGAATATATGTATTTCCCTGTCTTCTCACAATAGTTATAATATGCAGAATTTATCTTTTTCTTGATAGCTCAGGATTATCATTATAAAAAATCAATTTCACAGTGATTGACTAGTTAGACTTTCATAGTCTCTCAAGGGTATGTTGAATTACTTACCCTTACCCTGAATAGCCTTAGACTTCCATGCTTCTAATTTCTGGTTTTCTTCTTTCTTCCTCACTGTTAAAATATCCCGTTACTGGTATCAGTGTGAATCAACAGCTGATCTTCCCGTCAATTCTAATCGTCTTCTATTTCTTCTTCTAATCTTTAGTGTACTATGAATACGGACAACAAATCTTCTTAAAATTATATGTGAATGGATCACACCCCCTTTGTTCAGTCATACTTCTCCACAACTATGCGCTTCTTCATAAATAGCATAAAAATACAAATTTTTCTGTTTTTCTTTGCTGTCTTCATTTTCTTATGTAGGTTCACATGCTTTAAAAAACAATTATATATGAAATACAGAGTCTGTAGTTACACTATGCAGCACAGTAGCCAGTAGTCACGTGTGGCTATTAAGCCTTTGAAATGGGCTAGTGTGGCCAACAAACTTAAGTCTTTAATTTTAATTAATTTAAAATTGAAAAACTGAGGCTAACAAATGTTAGCAAATCTAGATGTTTTCAAAAAGGCAATATAGTTAAAATTTATCATTAAATCATAAAAACAACCTAAAATTCCACCAGGAAGTTAAAGGTACATATGAATAGACAAAATGAAAAGAGCCATGGAATTCCAGGTGTCATGGCTATTACTCTGGACCTCAGTTAAAAAATATTCAAAGAGCAAGGAAAAAAGGAAATACTAGATAGTTATCATAAATTTATCTTTAAATTCAATTCCATCAAGCTAAAGAAAGAATTAAAAAAACAAATAATTAGTCTAGTTGGCTTAAAAAGTGATTAAATAATCATTTATGATTTATTGGGGAAATGTTATTGAATTTGGAACACTTATAAAAGCATTGTTACAGTTATTTAGCACAACTGAAATGTGTACTTGCCTTCACACCTAAGAAGTAGGCTGTCTAATGTGAACTGTATGCTACTGTCAGGAGAAACCAATAGATAGTAATTATGGTGATAATTTTAACATTCCAAAATCCATCTCTGGCTACAGTATGTAATATGAATTAAAAGGGAAGAAACTGATGATGAGGAGGCACCTTACACTATTGGAATAGTTTAGTTTACAATTATGAATAAAATATAGGAAATAAAATCAAAAGAGATTGTGGAATAGCTTCTCTAGAACCTGGTTTCCACCTGAATTAAAGAAATGAGAAAAAAGAAGAAATCAGTGGTCACTTCTTTTTCCAGCCTACCTGCCTTGGAATGATGACAATACTCAGTAATCAATGGGAAAAGAAGGCTTACCTGGTTCTTATTGAGGACTGGTTACATCTGACATACATGAGTTATATTATTGAGGCTTTATTTACAGAAACCTATGAAATAAGTAAGTGATGTACTCATTTTGAAAATGAGAAAATTGATGTGCAGTCAGTATTACAGCCATGATCAGATTTCACGTACATTCAATTCTAGAGTCCTACTTTTTTCTCAATGTCAGCGTTTCTCATTTGAAGGAGAATTCATAGACCACTTGAGAAAGATCTTAACACTGAACTTCAAAATGTTGGATTTGATGCACAGATAGGACACCCCCATAGAGATAGGCAATTATATGGAGACCAAGAATGTAGCCAGGATTAGGGAACATCCTCATAGAGGAGAAAATTAAGCCCTACCAGTATATGACCTCCCAGGGACAAAATATAGAGTGAACAGGGATAGGACCAGAGTCTTGGAGAGAAGTTTCATGTATGAGGACAAGCTAAAGTTGAGAAGTCAAGGAATGAAACTAGGAAGGAACTAAGCAATAAGCAGAGTACTAGAGAGTAAAATAATGGAACAAAAGAAGAATAACGGAGAGGCAGTGTTAAATACCAAACTCCCTTCAAAGTGGGCAAGTAAGATAGGGACTGAGTAGAGAGCCCTTGAAATGTAGGTCAGTAGGAACTATTACAGAGCAGTTTCAAAAGAGTGGTATGGAAGAAGACAGGCGCGCGGCCTTCAGACACACGAAAAAATGCTCATCATCATTAATCATCAGAGAAATGCAAATCAAAATTACTTTGAGATATCATCTAACTCCACTGAGACTAGCCTATATCATAAAATCCCAAGACCAGAGATGTTGGCGTGGATGTGGAGAAAAGGGAACGCTTTTGCACTGCTGGTGGGAATGCAAATCTTGCTCCTACTTTCTTAAAAATTATCTACCAACTGGCAGTGTTTGCTTGTTATGACAGTACTTAACTGGAGCTGGCTGAAACTAGAAGAAGTTTCACTAGAAGATTATTCAGGTGCTTTGACACCTAGGGGCCAGAGTACCTTGTTCCCAAGGAAGGATCTGGAAGCAGAGATTTGGGGCCTGAAACTTCTATTTGCCATCTCCACCTTCTGCTTTTCTCTGTCAGTTTCCCCACCCCCTCTCTGCAGACCAGCTTTCTCTCCTTCATGGACACATTGAAGAAAACACGGCCATGTCTCAGCTCCTGAGTTACACAGACATTTAAAGTCCATTTGCATGTAGTGAGGATTTGCATGAATCTCTACGAATGTGTGACACACCTTTTGTGGGCAGGACACAATTATAAAAGGGACTTTACCTAATAAATGCAATCAGTGTAATCTGGTTTCTTGTACTTTCAGTGAATCCCCAACGATGAAAAAAAATATAAATAAATAAATTCCAAATTTCCAAAAGGGAGACTGAGCTAAAATGGGTCAAGTGCTTATCCTAGTCCACTCAGATGTGTCCAGATGGCACTTACTGTAGAAAATGGCTGTAGAAGACATTCTGTCTCAAGTGAAGAGGGAATTAGGAAAAGATGATCAGTAATTGATCAGACACTCCAAAATGACCCCAATT
Source organism: Loris lydekkerianus (assembly GCA_963574355.1). Taxonomy (NCBI): domain Eukaryota; kingdom Metazoa; phylum Chordata; class Mammalia; order Primates; family Lorisidae; genus Loris; species Loris lydekkerianus. The sequence goes on along the minus strand of CAUYPK010150810.1, from coordinate 25,049 downwards.
AACAGTAGACTGTTTTGTGTTTTGTTTTTAATCATAAAACTAAATGACTTTAATTGGTTTTAAAATATCAAAAAATATTTATTGAATGCCCAAGAGTATCAGTTTAAACAGTAGTGTATTCATGTACTGTCATTTTTTAATTGAAAGTAAACTTTAGAATTATGAATGCTGCCAAGGGAAAAACTTTGAATTCCTGTTTCTACTCCTGTGTGGTTCAGCATCTATAATGTACCTGCTTAGTTTATTGCTATTCCACACATTTTCAATTTCTTCCATTTCTATTCTAAGGTCCTTTTCTAGCAAGTTACCAATTTATACTGAGAATGCTAGTCCTGGGCCACATGTTTGAGATCTCATTCCCTTAAATAAAACTTGGTCAATGAAATAAAGCTCTCCTGAAATTGACCTTCCCTATAGAGACCCCTTTACAGACTAACATTATCACGATACTAGTGGACCCAGATGTCGTCCTTTAACAGTTTTGCTCAATTCATAATTTACATCTTAGTTTCTAGGAGTACAGTTTAGGTTAGTTTAGAAAGGGCATCACTCTGAATTAAAGGAAAATTATTATTAAGAGAATAGTATGCAACAAAGTAAAGTTGCAAATCTGGGGCTTTCTTTTCTCAGCTAGTACAGAGGAAGGTAAGGATGACTATCAGAGATGACTCTGGACTGACTACCAGCAGGACTTCATGTGGATGACACCAGGAGTTTCTGCAGCAAAACCACTCTCACAGGGCATAACAGAAGCCCCAAACCCATGCAAGACAATGATTTTCAGTTTTACGTTGTGACATTTTAGTGAGTGATAATAGCAGCTCAGTGGATGATAGCCATCATTTTTTGTATAGAATGGAACCAGAAATATCAGAATAAATCTTATACTCAGGACGATTATGATGCTGTGAAATGTAATGTTTCACAATACAGGTCATGGTTGTAAAAATGTAGCGCAAACTGCATAAATAATTTTTAGAAGAGGGTAAGAAATAAATGATTAAAAATAAAAGATTTAAATACCTTGGAATGGGGCTTCAGGAATTTCTGTGCAGAATGATGATGACGCAGAGGCAACATATTCCCATTCTCATCCTATAGCCAACCTGCAGATCAGTTATTGAACAGAAAGGGCCATGAGATCCATATTAATTGATTAGGATTCTGACTTTGAAATATTTCAAAAGTCATGTACTTTTGAAACATCCCAAATCATTTTTTACAGTGACTTTTAAACTATGTTTACAGAATTCTAAGAGTTTTATGGAGGTCTCCAGGGCTGTTGGCCCCTGGTCCTACTTTAATGGAAGCTCTTTATCAAACGGATTCTAAGGCTAATAGTGTTTATTGAACTCTTACTGTTTCTAGCACTCTTCTCAGCACTGCACTTTTTCATGATCATCCTATGAGGATGGTAATATTATCATCCCCATTTTCGAGTAGGGGTCAAAGCCAGAGTTTACACTCTAGACAACCTGCCTCTGAAGCAGCCCTTCTGTTCACCTCCTCTATTGGCATTTTCACGTGCCGGATTCCCCATTGTCATGCTACTTTATAGTCAGAGACACTTCTTCCATTTACATAGACTTTATCCAAGCTTATGACACAGTTAAAAATTTAAGAGAAAACTTCCATTTTCTTTAAGTGTTTAAGGAGGGGAAGCAATTAATAACGTTATAACTTCCTTTCAGCAGGTGACTAAAATATATTAAGAAGAAACAGTAAAGATTAAACTCAGTGGCAGACCTCTCTTGATTATAGGTATCAAATAAAAAATATCACTTTTTCTTTTAAAGACCAAATTATAATACTTTCTTCTCTTCCTTGCCCACTAGGAATTTTATGACCTATAGGCCAGTTGTTTCAAAGAAGCGCTAGGACATTCACGTGTGTTGAGAATTCAGCCTACTCGCATGTTTTATTACCATCTGGGAGTCGCTGTCTTCCCTACCATTACTGCTTTTGAGAACACCAGTGGTCATGCTGGTTCCAGTTCTCCCACAGCTGTCTGGATTATTAATTTGAATAATATTAACTCAGTACTGAATATCCTGACACATAGTAGGTACTGAGTTAATATTATTCAAATAAATGGTATACATATTATTCAATTAAATGATAATATAATGAGAATAAATCCTACATAATGAGCTTTCAGAGGGCTCACAATCTTGAGAGAGCCACAAGGAAAGCTTCTAAACATACAATGTTCTGTAGGGGTAGGGATCACGGTTGCTGTGAGCTGTGACACTACAGCACTCTACTGAGAGCGACAGCTTGAGACTTTGTCTAAAAAAAAAAATTTCAAGCACAAGAGAATTTATTCTCTACTAAAATAAAAATATTTTTCGTCTCTACTAATATGCTATTAACATATTAATCAAAATTAGATGAGTTTGGAAGAAGATTCTAGGTGAACCTTTGTTGGCTTCTTTTCAGTTTGCTATTTTCTGATTGCAATAATAAAATGTTAATTTGATAAGCATAGGAAAAAACAGTATTTTTACTAAAATGTTAAAGTGGAATAAAACTTGTCAAAATTGAAAAAATGCAGACACAGCACAATGTGTTTGATCAGAGAGAAACACAGTCCAGCATGAGCATGTACTTGTTAGAGAGCGTAAAAGGTTAGATGAAGAGAGAGAGTGAAGTGTGGACAGGTGCGGTTACTAGGGGAATTGTAACAATGTCTTAAATTATGTTCATGTTAAACCTAAGTCATAACATCATTTTATTGTAAAATATTTTTCATTTAATTAGCTTCTGATTTTTACAAATTATATCTTTATTACTTCTGTAGAAAATAATAAAAGACTCTAAAGATTATTTGATATATTTAAAATAACAAGTCTGCCTGGGTCAAATCTAATAATTAATATTTCCCTAATGAAAATAAAATGGAAGATTCTTGTTAAATAGCGTGACCTGCTATCTTCATATATTAATAATGCTTTACCTCCTCAGTGTATCCTTTATCCAGGGATAGGAGGGTCTGTGATCATAATATCTCTGTTTCACTGATGGACAGCTGGGATGGCAGGGTTGTAATGATTTCCTGTGAATTGTACGTCTTCTTAATTATGAAAGTAGTTTTATTATAATCTGTGACCTCTGATGTCTATAGCTAGTTCTGTTCTTCATCAGTTAGTTGATGATCCCTTCAAGGGTTACTGACTGGAAACTGTGGATTCTGGGACCTTATCTGTACTGTTTCTGGATTCTACCGTAAGTGCCTTCTCAGTGACTGTTCACTGGATGAGTACGCTAACAGAGGGCACCAGGCAACTCTTCATTTGTTATGTTCACACATACAAACTTTACCTATTCTATCATCTTGCTCTTGTTTTCTCTCTCAAGATCAGTCCTCAGGATAAGCCCTCTTCTGTAGCCATGTACCCGGCCTCCTTGTCATCCTCACATACACACGCCGAGCTCATACGCGCAGTTGCTCAGGCTGTTCTTGCCACTTTAGCTAAACTTTATGTTTGTATTTTTCACTACCAAACTAAATTCCATATAGAGAAACAAAAGTTAACTATGTGTATTTCTGAAGGAGGTGCCTGGGGTTAAGTCTAGCTCTTTGATTTATAGGCTATGTAATAGTAAATAAAATATTTCATCTATCGAAGTTCCATTTTCCCTATCTGTATAACGAGGATCATGATAGTAACTCCCTCATAGGGTGTTGTAAAAATTAAATGGTCAAGTAGTGAGCAAAGTTAGCTTCAACATTATGTTTTCTGCTGTACTTAAGTCCTTGTTACGTGCTATGCAGTCTAAGCTGCTCTCTCCCGCCTCCACCTTCATCCCCTCTAAACCCCACCTCTGTTCTCTCCTGGATATTGACAAGGTCACTAACATTCATTGCTCTAGTTGCTAAATCTAATGATCTGTCCCTGAGTTTACTCCTCTCAATCTCTTTGCCGCATAAACTTTTATAAAGACCCCATTCCTGGCTTGAAAGCTCCTCCGGCTGTGTGGTTCACTCCAGGACCTGCTTCCTCTCTAGATGCTATTTCTATTTTTTAGACTTTATTTCTACTGCTTTCTAAAGAATTATCACCTTTTGGGGGGCCAACAGTATGTGGTCAACTAATTACAAAAATAAATCAATTATATTTTCGTGTCAGCCACTGAGGAATTACTCATTCTACGATTTTCTTCCATACCTACCCTTGTCTTTCTCTCCATCCCTACAGACATTCTCTTCAATTGGGGCATCATTTGCCTGCATTTGAAAAGATCATCCAACCTCTAGCCTTGTATACTTGACACACAAACATGATCTTTCTAAATCAGAGATCTAATTGTGTGTCCCTCTCCTGATCATAAACTTCCATTTTTCTCTAGTTTCCAATCAGCTTCTATCTTATTCTATTAAACTTAGTTATGGGAAAATTGTGTCCATAATTGATATATTGAAGCCTTAACCCTTAGTCCCTCACAATGTATTTGGAGACAAGGCCTTTGAAGAAGTAGTGAAGTAAAAATGAGGCTGATAGGATATACCCTAATATGATCCGAATATATTCTTAAAAGAAGGTGAAACTGAGACACTCGGAGACCTCAGGGGTACATGCACGCAGGAGGAGGACCATGTAGGAACACAGTGAGGAAGTGGCCACCTGAGGTCCCAGGGGAGAGGTCTCAGGAGAAGCTAAAGCTGCTGACACCTTGCTCTCCACAACAAGGCTGGGGAGGACTTGCTAGCTCCACAAAGTGTAAGGATACATTTTTGTCATTTAAGCCATTGGTCTGTGATGTGGTGTTACTTTATGGCAGCCCTAGCAGACTGATAGAAACCTTTTTAATCCTTTATAGTCCCATCCATTTGCCAAAGCAAGTGATTACTCTCCATTTTATGCTTTCAATCCTGTCATTTTCTTATTCTCAAATGCTATGACTCTCCCATCAATAAATAGTCTTCTCAAAATCACTTCATTACGGCACATTGCCTGAATCTTCCCTGGATGTGCCTTCCCACAGCACTCTGCTCCACTCTTCCTCGTGGCGACACTGGTTTCTATCTCAGGATAGGTTATAGTTGATCAGTGCACATTCACCTCCCTTAGATACAGTTAGCAGCTAATTTTCTTGGTAATGGGAAGCAACATCCAGCAAGACATACATGTGTCATCCTCTGCACTAGTGTATTACACTTCCTTGGACAGAGCATGCTCAATATGGTGAAAGGAAGTTGATATTTTCAGGGTTTCATATACGTAACCTCACCAGTATTGCAAACCCTAGAAAGTGAGAGTCATGTCTTCTCACAGTGTGTGTGTGGACCTGTAGTTTCCATAATGTGCTGCACACGCATACACACTGTGGACCTGCACAAACAGAATAGATGTGAATGAATGTGTGGTGATTGTTAACTTCTGAGTTCTCCAAAGTGAGCCCATTAATGTTGCTGACCCACATCAATGTGCATGTGCATGTGTGTGTGTGCCTGTGTGCATGTGCATGTGTGTGTGTACCTGTGTGCGTGTGCCTGTGTGTGCGTATCTGTGTGTGTGTGCCTGTGTGTGTGTGCATGTGTGTGTGTGCCTGTGTGCGTGTACATGTGTGTGTGTGCATGCGTGTGGGTGTCTGTGTGTCCTAAGTAGGTGTGGTGAGATGCTGCTGTGGGCTTTCTAGGAGGGTTGACTCATCCTGAGAAGGATGAGTGAAGAAGAGTTCTCTATCAGTTAGCCTGTGTGGCTCATCTTGTAATAACCTCCTAAATCTCCGTTCTTGCTGCAACAAAGGCCATTCTTTAACAGCTGTTCTGTTCCATTTCCTCTTCATTCCTGCCAGGCAGATGCCAGGTTAGAAGAAAAGATCAATGGAAGGGCCATGCATTATCTCCTGACTCTGCTCAGATGTAGCACACGTCACCACGCCTCACATCCCACAGCCCAGAGCACATCACATGGCCAAACCTCATGTCAGTCATGGATCCCTTCCATGCAGAGAGGCCCTTTATAAACAGGCATTTAATTTTGAGGAAAACATGTGTAAATGAAGACTGTAGTGGAAACTCCCAAGGTCCCCTTGCTCCCCACCTCACCGTTTCCCTTTCTGTCTTCTCCTTTGTGACTATAACACTCAGTCACATTACCTACACCAGAAAATGGTGGATTGGGAGCACGATTCCTGGTCTCTTTGAATTCTAACCCCACATTCTCAACCAAAAGGAGAGTGGAATGGTGTATTCCCTGACGAAGCCTATTACCTATTTGGGAGTGACTTGAAGTAGAACTTCTAAATACCTAGGTAAATACAAAGTAGAAAACAAAATACTGTGTTTATAATCTGAGCGCCACAGGCAGCATGGGAAAAGCAGGAGTGAGCATTTCTGAGAGGCTGCAGAAGGGGACAGTGAGAGGACAGCTGCTCAGCAGGGCACCGAAGGTAGGTAGGCATGTGACAGGCAGACAGTGTTTATGGCTTGAAGAAAGTCAGGGAGATGTGGTGCTGTGGGAAAGAGCACAGGGCTGGGTGGTTCTGCGTAAGAGAGCGTGTGTGGTAAGGTGAGAGAGAAGGTTGGGATCACAAAGCAAACCTTAATCCCTGCACTAGTAGAATTTGGACACCGTTGGAGCTCAGTGGGGCACTACTTCCTTTATAGATCAGTATCAACTTTGCTATGGGTATTCCAGGGAATGTGGAATGACAGCTCTAAAGATGGGTTTTTTAAACTATCAAAGCATTATACCTCTGAAGACAAACTCTGTAATGCTTTAGGCCAATTCATTCTCTGAAGTTCAAATGAGCATAAAAGCAATTAGCCATTTGCTCCCTTAAAATGAGGGTGAATCTGTCTAATGTAGCTTGTAATTTGCCAATTGTGTGTAAATTGTGCCTGAAAAATCACAAGTTATATAAAGGGGCAGTCCTTTCAACATGCTAATCCTAAATATTGACATTCCCCCATAATACTGTTAGTTACCTTTTTAAATTTACTATGTAGTATAAACACGTAAACCTCTATTCATTTGAATGACATATTATAGAAATGCTTCAGGAATAATTATTTCATGGCTTAATATTGCCTATCTCATTACCCTACATTCCTTTCTGATTTGTCATTCCTTTCTGTATAGTCACAATTCTTATGACACATTTTACATAGGATCCAAATTGCTTATTCATTAAATATTTTACAGCAGGTAAAATGCTGAATGAAAAATTTGATTTGGTGAATTAAAGTTGGAGCTTCATCAAAATTTCTTGTTTCTGCATGAAAATTTATGAGTTTGGCCCAGTGTGGTGGCTTGCACCTGTATTCCTAGCACTCTGGGAGGCCGAGGCCAGTGGATTGCTTGAGCTCATGAGTTCAAGACCAGCCTGAGCAAGAGTGATACCTCGTCTCTACTAAAAATAGAAAAATTAAGGCAAGAGGATCACTGGAGTCCAAGAGTTGAAAGTTGCTGTGAGCTATGATGCTACGGCACTCTACCCAGGACAATAGCTTGAGATTCTGTCTCAAAAAAAGAAAAAAAAGGAAAAGAAAAGAAAGAAAATTTATGAGTTTGTTGATGATTCATTGCATTTTCCATTCAGAAGCATTTTATTTAGTGCCATTAGGTTACTGTATAAAATATGAAAGGCTAGAAAAATTAATACCATATCTCTCTCAAATTGATGATGAGATACGAAGGTAAAATCTAAATCTCACCCCTCAAGGTCAAAAAGGGATTTCTTGTGTGATTCAATTACTGCTCAATTTGATAGCAGTAAAGGAGTCAAGAGCATCTCTCCTATAATTTGGCTAGATTTTCATTATAGAAATAGAGCACATTAACAGGAAACCATTAAACACAATTTATATGTGAATAGCACCCTCAGTGGAAGCTTTGTTTCTGCCATCTGTAGGCTCAAGTGAAGGTAATGGTTTCACATCGATTACCAGACACTGTGGGCAACATACTTTTATTAACTCTATGGTCAAAAGCATTCGTATTTATATTTTAGGAATGACACAAATCTATTCTTTTCAGTGTTAATCCATGTCCCACACAATCACTTCCCTGACATTTATAGGAGTAATAAACTGGCATCAGTGTTTCTTGGCTTTTCCCTCCCTTTTATCACCCTGCTTTGCTATCTTGGTTAATGGGCTTTCATGTTTTAACTGACTGGAGGTAAGATGGTTCCAACTACACATTAGCAAATGTGGCCCATTTATTTCCTTTTTAAAAATACACCTAAAAGGAATAAAAAAGAATCTATACTATTCCGAAAAGTGACCATAAAAACAAAATGCAAACTAGCTTTGAAATATAAAGCTTGCATTTATGGTCAAAGTTTTAGTTTCTATTTCTTGGATCGACAACTATATTGAAATGGTAAGTTTATAATTTTAATGAAAAGACTTGGGTTCAAGTATATACTGTGCTTCTTTCTCTCTCTCTGGAACCATAGGGCTCTGGGAGTCTTTAAAAAAATAAAATGATAAAGAAAAAAGGTTTATTTGCCTCACAACTCTGTTGGCTGGAAGCCTGGCCATCTGGTGAGGGCCTCAGGCTGCTTCAGCTCACTCCGGTGAAAGGCTGTCAGCAAGTGCAAAGGCCACAGGGTGAGGAAGGAAGAGACGAGAGTGGCGGTGGAATGTAGGCTTCTTTATTTTATGTATTTTTTAAATTTCAGAATATTACAGGGGTACACACATTTTGATTGCTTAATTTATTTTTGCACATCTGGCTGTCTTCTGACTTTCTCCAAGTCTCATTCCACGTCTGTAAAAGAGATACTAATACCTACTTTCAGAGTTATTGTGAGGATGAAATAAAATATCACCTATTCAGTAGTATTCATTGAGGCTCATATTGTGCCTCAATTTGTGCTCTAGACACAAATTAGATCACTAAATAAAACTTAGAGGAGGCCTGGAGCAGTGGCTCATGCCTGTTATCCTAGCACTCTGGGAGGCCGAGGCGGGTGGATAGCTAGAGCTCATGAGTTTCAGACCATCCTGAGCAAAATCAAGACCCCATCTCTACTAAAAATAGAAAAACCGAGGCAAGAGGATCACTTGAGCTGGAGTTGGAGGTTGCTGTGAGCTACAACAGCACGCCACTCTACCCAGGGCAGTCTCAAAAAAATAAAATAAAAACATAGGGAAAAATATCCCTTCTCTCTTGAAATTTATATTTTGTCATATAAGAAAACAAAATGCAGTTTTATGGTATAGAGTAGATTCTCACTGTTCTCAGACATTTCCAGCCTATAGCTGTAAAATGAGATGACATTTCTTTTAAATGCCAAATTTTGATAGATACAGGGCCAGAACTTCTCCAAGTTTCCCTCAGTACTTCTCGGAGTTCCCAGAGAACATTGTAATGCATGGTCAGAGAATTGGCTCAGGTTCTTTTCTCTCTCCCTCCTCAGAACACCAGCTCCGCTTGTGCTTGTCACGGCCAGTGCCCCCTTCACCGTCCACCTCCTCTGCTTACACCCCAGCTGGGAAATGTCCAGTCCTCACTGCCCCTCATAATGTCCTCAGCAGAAGAAAGTCTTATCCAGCTCCATTCCTGGGTGGAGGTCCATTTCTCCATTTCTTATTTTCTATGTTTTAAGTTGACATTTTTTAGCCTGAAAAACTGTGGAAAGTTTCACAGACTTCAGAGGAAATACCATTTCTCATTCTAAAGGTACATGTTCTTACCTTACCCTCTCACAGAATAATTAGCAGAATATAGAAAAGCCTCCTCTAGCATCATCCTTGCCCGATGCTGGCTGAGGGTCCCTCCTGCCCCGTTCACATGCTCCTTACTGCTTCTCCCCTAGTGGAGGAATTTTTGGTCTCCCAGTTCTCAGCTTTTGGAAACAACTGTTGGAAGATGTTCAGCCACCCTCATCACCAGAGATTCAGAGACTGGCCAGTGTCTGGCCACAGCTTCGCCCTAAGATGACCACGGCGGCAGGTCTGCTCCCTTCTCCTGATCCCGCTCCAGGACAGACTACGTCCTCCTGTCACGTTCAATAATGTTTTTATAATAGGGATCAGACTGTACATACCACTTTCAAGGAATGTAGTAGAGATGCTAGATTTGGTCATAACAGTTAAGCTTAAGACCTCTTCATTTCTGTGAGACATTTTCCTCCGATGTTAAGTTGCCAAAGCAGAGTGTTATGTTTAGAGCAGTAAAAGTGAATCAGATCTTGAGAAGGGAACGCAAGTGCAGTATTGATATTTATACACAGGCAATAAAAGCATCAAAATCGTCATCTTCAAGTGTGAAGAGAAGCTTTTGCAAAAATGTGAGAGGATAGTAAATTCAGAGACGAGGGAAAGTTGGAGCTGTGATGCGTTTGACAGGTGACGTCTTTCAACCAGCCCCAGACTATGCCCTGCACCAGGCATATCCTGAGGGAATCCAATTCCTGGTTAAGGTTATTTTCTCTGCTGAGTGTTCTTGGGTAAAGTCTTTATTGTAGCAGTCTTCACACTGGTAATATTTTTTATGAAGAATTGAAAGATTTTAATGTTTTATGTTTCACAAATGACTGATTTTCCCCCTTCAAAATAACTATGTGATTGAGTTTAAGTCTAAAGTCCTCACAACTGGCTAAAATCATAAAAAATAAACAAAATAAAACATAAAATTATATTTTAGGCTAAAATAATAGTATTTTAGTGACCAGAAGCAGTTATGTCAGTCGCTGAAAATTTATCTTCAGAAGGTTCAAAATTAGGTCAAAGGTGTCAACTTCCAATTACCTAATAGGTCATCTAGTAATTGTTTAAAATTATTGGCAATTTAATAGAACAAAAAATTTCAGAGTAATGAGCAGAATCCAAGCATATGTGATACTTTAAATACACTTCTAAACCAAGATAAGACATGGGAGAACTCTCCTTTTTTGTATTCTAATCTTGAATTGACCACAGGCATTGAGTGCACAGGACAGCAACAGCACCAGTGCCAGAAACATGACTGGAGCTGCTTTTCTTGGCATAGAGAATAACACCCTCAGTATTGAGTGTCAGCAGACAGGCAAGTTGCCAGAAGAAATGACAGCACACTCTGTAGAAACTTAGATTTGGGCAGCTGTTTTTGCCATTAGAAACTATAAGGAATATCTCCATTACAGGCCTCAGCAGGAGAGGAGGAATTACCTGAAGTCACATAGCAACCAGGAAGAGGAATTATCATCGGAGATTTATTTTTCCAGGGTCCTTAGATTGGGTTGGGAAGAAATCAGAAAGGGATGGATAAAGGTGAGTAGAACCAGAAAAATATCATTATATAGCCTATTTTAGCATGGGAGACAGGGAAAATGGCTAATATCTGGGAACAAAAGATGTAGCTGTTAAGAGGAGTACATGATCATGTGATAATATTAGAGAAAAAAACTACATACACAAAATCTAATCAACAGGAAATTAATTTTTACAAAGTTGCTAACGCCATTGTTAGAGGCCTTTGCAAATCATATATGCTTACATTTGAAGGATGGATGTCAGTGAACAGATGTGCAGCCTATATTGTGGTTTTATACTGTTAATTTAGATTGGTTGTTCACCTTTATTTTTACTAATGTTGGGTTTATAGCTGTTTATTCTTCATTATTATCTAGGACTTTAATAGATGTCTATGGTTTCTTTTTGAACATTTTATTCAAAGTTAGGTTTATGAAGCAGATTTGTATATCTTAATCACTGAGATGTGTAAGTAAATGATTTATTTGACAGCCTGTCAATATTTTTTAATGCATCAAAAGCCATTTATATGACTTGTCTCTTTGGTAGAATCATAGGGATTGGTAGACATTGTGGTCGTTTTAGAATGGATTTGTTGAAAAGTTTTACATGGCTTCCCAAACAGTGAAGTTCCATAAATACATCTAGAAACATTCCATTCTTTTTTTTTTTTTTTTGAAGTTTTTGTCAGGGGCTGGATTTGAACCTGCCACCTCCAGCATATGAGGCCGGTACCCTACTCCTTTGAGCCACAGGTGCCACCCTAGAAGCATTCCATTCTTAAAACAAAATCAAAATTGCACTTACAGAACGTTATACCGTATATACTCGAGTATAAGCCGAGTTTTTTTGGCACAAAATTTGTGCCGAGTTCGGGGTTTTCGGCACGAATTTTGTGCCAAAAAAACTCTGCTTATACTCTAGTATATACGGTACATAAGAGTTTCCCAGGTCCCTGAAACAGTCAAGTGGAACTCATTGGTTTCCTCACTTTTCCCTACTGCAACCTCATTTGCAAGTCAGAAAGCACAGGATTGGTTTGCAGTAAAGTAACCAATTACTTCTGTGTATAATTTAATTTAAACCACTGTAATGCATGTGTGTGAGTGTGTGTGTTTTACCATATTTAAAAAAAAAAAAGAGAGAACTAAACAAATGAAATAGGTATATATTTATTTTGGTATGTATCTTATATTTTGTAATATAAGAAAGAAAATAGGTATGTATCTTATATTTTATAATATTATAAGAAAGAAAAACTGAGAAACAATCCCAAATATAAATAAACATGTAAATAAATAAATATTGGCCAATAAGGTGATGATCATAACACTCTATTACATTAAAAATGGAAACTTCTAAACCATTGACTGCCATACTAAAGAAAAAAAATTTCTTTGGGGCCATTTTATTTTATTATGAAAATAAAATAAAACTTTGGAAACAAAATGACTCTTTATAATTTAATGAAAACTCATTATTTTTATTGTTTTCTGTGTGTGAGTCTATGCAATTCATGTTGTGCTTGAATCACTTTTACACTGCATGCCATGTAAGTTGTATGTGACTTATTGAATTTATTTCGGCAAATTAGTCTTTTGTCATTTCACAAGTATTTAGTCATGTCTGAAGTGGATCTTGGATGGTACTAGATGATGACCTCTGAATCATACCCCAAAGTGTGTGTGACAGTGTCACATCGATACATACAGATTGCATTCAAAGAGCTTCCAGGTAAACATTCCAGGGAAAATGCATGGACTGGGGTTATGATAATCAGAGAACATGATTCAACAGGTGTGGTGTGCTTGGACCCCTGCTGAAGCAGGAAAGTGGGAGATGGGGGAAACCTGCCCATAGATAGCAAGAACAAATAGATAGCAAGACCTGCCGATAGATAGCAAGAACAAATGAGCAGAGGTTTCATAGTGAACAGGCATGTGATGGACCTTTCTGCCTACCTACCACTTCTGTATATTTCATGTGGCCATAGACTAAAACTAATGTGAATTAAATAGAATTCATATGGCAATTAATGTGTTAATGAGATATTCAGTTCCATCCAAAACAAACAATACAAAAAATATACTTATTGTTGAGTTTAAGCAAGCACTGTGTTCTGGATATATTGATATATTACATAGATTACAAAATTATCTGTATGAGGTCTGACAATTAAGGTGATGAACTTGTCTTAGGAAAAGTGCTGAATATCACTATGGTCATCTTCAAAGTACCCTTCCTGCCTTGGGAAGCTGTGCATCAATGCCAGCCCCCAGTCCAAATTTCAAAGTTATTTTGAACTGTTTCTCTGGAAGGATCATCAGAGCTGTCATCATATTACTCTTGATGTTCTGAATATCATCCTCTCAATATTTTCTTTATCTTCAGGTAATGAAAAAGTCATTGATCAGGTTTAGAAATGTGCCATCTATGCCTATATTCTTAAATGTTCTAATTAGAAAAGGATGCTGAATTTTGTCAAATACTTTTTCTGCATCAATATTGAGAGGATCACATTATTGGTATTTGTTTTTGCTTCTGTTGATATGGTGAATTATGTTTATGGACTCACATATGTTAAACCAGCCTTGCATCCCTGGGATGAAATGCACTTGATCGTGATGAATGATTTTTTTTTTAATTTGCAGCCATAATCTTTTGGCTAGTATTTTATTTACAATTTTTAAATCTATATTCATTAGTGAAATTGGTCTGAAGTTCTCCTTTTCAGTTGGGTCTATTCCTGGGTTTGGTATCAGAATGACGTTTGCTTTGTAAAATGTGTTGGAGAAGATTCCTTCCTTCTCAATTTTTTGAAATAATTTCTGAATTATGAATATAAGCTCTTCATTGAAGGTTTGCTAGAATTCTGGTGTGAAACAGTGTGGACCAGGGCATTTTTTTTTAATTGTTTCTACGATCTCAGTTCTTGACATCCCTCTGTTCAAGAGGTCTATTTCTTCTTGATTAGGGAGAGGGTGTGATTCCAGGTATAGATCCATTTCCTCCACATTGTCAAATTTCTGGGCATAGACTTTCTTGTTCTCAGAGATGATCTTTTGTATTTCTGTGGAATCTGTTGTTATTTCCCCTTTATTGTTTCTGATTGAAATTATTAGAGATTTTACTTTTCTGTTTCCAGTTAATCTGGCCACAGATTTATCAATTTTATTTACTTTTTTGAAAAACAAACTTTTTGTTTTCCTAATGTTCTAAGTGATTCTTTTGTTTTCATTTTCATTAATCTCTGATTTAATTTTGGTCATTTCTTTTCTTCTGCTGGGTTTGAGATTATATTGTTCTTCTTTTTCCAATTCCATAAGATGGTTCATGAGTTTTCGATGCTCTCTCTTTCTGTTTTTCAAATATAGGCATCTAATGCGGTAAGTTCCCTCATAAGACTACTTTTTCTATATCCCACAGATTTTGTTAACTTGTGTCTTTATTATTGTTATGTTGGAGGAATTTAACAATTTCCTCTTTTATCTCTTCTTAACCCAAATATCATTCAGTATAAGGTTGTTTAATTTCCTTGTCTTTGTATGGGGATGCATTTTTTGTTGGAGCTGAGTTCCACCTTTATTGCCTTGTGGTCTGAGAAGATATCTTCTTGATGTATTATTCCTCTGTCTAGTATAAAGTGTCCAACTTTGTCTTTTTTAACTTTAGTTGATTCAAATCTGCTTGTATCTGAAAATAACATTGCAACCCCTCATTTCTTCTGATTTTTATTTGCTTGAAACATTGTTTCCAATCCCTTAACCCTGAGTTTTTATTTGTCCTTCAAGGCTAGTTGTGTCTCCTGGAGACTGCATATGGATGGCTTGTGATTTTTTTTTAGCCAATCAGCCATCCTGTACCTCTTCAGTTGTGAATTCAATGCATTGACCTTTATTGAAAGAATTGATAAGTGTGGTGGAATTCTATTCATCATATTTTATGAATGTTGTATCGTTTTATCCTTTGTGCCATTGCAGAAGCTAAGTTTTGACCTTTAGCTTCTGAGTGTTTAGTTTGCTGGTGGTCCAGTGTGATGTTCACTATTGAGAATAGGTCCAAAGTATTTCCTGTAGAGCTGATCTTGTGACAAATTTTCTCAGTGTTTGTATATATGCACAAGATTTGATTTCTCCATCAATTTTCAAGCTTAGTTTAGCAGGATACAGAATTCTGGACTAGAAATTTGTTTGTTTAAGAATATTGAACAGTGGCCCTCAAACTGCAGCCTACGGACCACATGAGGCAGTGTGATTGTATTTGTTCCCATTTTGTTTTTTTACTTCAAAATAAGATATGTGCAGTGTGTATAGGGATTTGTTTATAGTTTGTTTTTTTGTTTTTTTGACTATAGTCCGGCCCTCCAACGGTCTGAGGAACAGTGAATTGGCCCCCTATTTAAAAAGTTTGAGGATGCCCAGTATTGAAGGTGGATGGTCATGCTGTTCTGGCTTAGAAAGTTTCAGTTGAAAAGTCTGCTGTCATCCTAATGCTTCCACCTCTGTAGGTCAGTTAGCGCTTACTTTTGGCTGCTTGCAGAATGTTTTTTATCATCTTCACTTTGGACTGCTTCATTACAATGTGTCTTGGAGAAGCTCTGTTTGAGTTGAGATGACCTGGGGTTCAATATCCATTTGAATGGAGTGTGTCGGCATCTTTAGTAAAACGTGGGAAGTTTTCGGTTATGATAGTCTCCAGTAGTGCTTCCATTCCTTTGGGACCATCCTCTTCCCCTTCAGGGATCCCTATTATTTGTATGTTTGAGTACTTCATGTAGTCTCACAGTTCTCTAAGTGACTATTCTGCTTTCTCTATTTTCTTTTCTGCCTCTTTGACTACCTAGGTTAACTTGAAAATTTTATCCTTTAACTCTGAGGTTCTTTTTTTCTCCATGCTCTAACCTACTTTTAATACTTTTCACTGAAACTTTACATTCCCTGATTTTCTCCTTCATTTCTTTAAGCTCTACCATATCCTTTCTATATTCTACATATCTCTCATTTGACTTTTGGTTCTGCCTTTCCATTTTCTCATCCATTCCTTTTGTTGTCTTTATCATCCATACTTTAAATTCCCTTCCTGTCAAATCCATTAATTCTTTATAGGTGGAGTCTTCTGCAGTGGCTGGCTCATCATCCCTTGGGGTAGTTGCTCTGTGTTTGTTTTTCATTTTGCCTGAGTTTTTCTATTAGTCCCCCCTTATGTGTTCTTTCCTCTTATTCACCCACTTTTCCTCCTTAATCTTTTTCTCTTCCCTCCTTTGTTTCACATTACCGTGTCTCAGAGCTTAGGTGAAAAGGAAGAGAAGACTAAAGTGCAAGTAGGCAGAAACAAGAGGAAAATAAAGAAAGAATAAAAAGAAGGAAAAAGAAGAAAAAGGGAAAAGGGGAAGAGGATGAAAGAAAATAATTGAAGAATAGATAGAATGAGGACAGGAAGAGAGAATGAGAGTGATAGAAGAAATCGTATTGATTTGCATGGTGTTAAGGCCACACCTGTAATTCAAGGATTTTCAGAGGCTGAGCTGTTCCTCAAAATCAGGAACTCCTTAGCAGCCTGAGCATAGCTTGTTAGAAAAAAAATAGGAGTCCTTGCTCTTGATGGAAGTAAAAATGGAAATTAAGAGTAGAGCCATCCAAATAAATTAGCAAAAATAGAACAGAACTAAACAAAAAACCTTCAAATATTCAAAAACTGCAGTAACATCAGCAATATGGAAGAGAGAGAGAGGAAGAAAGAATAAGAAAAGTAAAAAAATAAAAATAAATACTAGAAAAAAGTTATAAATAGTGGAAAGGACCAACTTAAATAAAAATGTAGATGTTAAAATATGTCACCAAGACCCCAAGTGGTGGCCCCCTTCTTTTTTTTTTTTTTTTTTAGAATATGGAGAACTCACCTGGCACCTCTGCGGTCCTTATTCCTAACCTAGTTGCCTTCAGTAGTCACCTGATTGTTTCCTCAGTATTCCAACTCTGCTGGGTTGGGATCTTAAAGGTCACAAGAATCCTTTAGGGACAGGTCTCACAGTGCCTCCTGACTCCATTTCCTATGGGGTATAAGAATTCCTCACCCTGTCCCAAGAGTGCAGTTCTGATCCCAGCAGGGGGTATTCAGACAGCTATACTTTAGGCCTCTGCTGAGACCTTCTCCCGACCTTACCACAGTGGCAGCCCCCTGGCCTCAAAGACCTTCTCAGTATGACAACCTCACCAGCCACCAAACCTATGGCAAATCCATGCCAAGTGGCATTCAGATCTGGTTGCTGTATACTGTTTGAGTCCACCCACTCTTCCATGCTTTCCACTCAATGTGCAGCTTCCCCCAAGAAGTGAAAACTCCAGAAAGTCTTCCTCCCATCCTGGACCTCTGCTTTCTCTCTGTGGGAGGCCTGCCAATCTCAGCCAGTCTCAATCACTTGCCTAATTCATCATATTTCCACTTTTCTAGATCACATGGTATATCCACATCACCACCTCCTCCCTGTGCTCTGTAAACTACCACTCTGGGTAAAGTTCCCACACCAGGTATGACTGGGTTCTCTCTTTTTCCCCAGTTGTACTTGGAGAGCTCAGCTGAATGATCTTGCTCCGCCTCCCAGATCTTTGTGTCTTATTGCTAGTTTGAACGTGTCCCTGTAATTTCATATGTTAGAAACTTATTCTCCCAATGTTATTTTGATGGCATTTGGAGGTGGAGTAATTAGGATTATATAAAGTCATTAGGTTGGGACTGATGACTTTAGAAGAAAAGAAAGAGGTAACTGCGCTGGCAAGCACCTCATACATTCTGACTGTTTGATGCCCTCCATGCAGTAAGGCCCTCATGATATGCAGCCCCTTCGTTTGAACATTCCAGCCTCAATAAGTGTAAGAAATAATTTATTTTCTTTGTACACTTCTCAGTCTTTGGTCTTCTATTATAGAAGCAGAAAATGGACTAAGTATGATATTTTCTTGGTGGTGAACACTCCTAAATATGCAAATATTAACTAGAGAAAGGTAGACAGAAAGGCAACAACATCTTAATAGTGAGCATCTCTGGATGGTATAATTATCAGTACTATTTTTGTCTTCTTATTCATGTGGGTTTTCTAAAAAGAACGTATATCATTTTGCTACCAAGGAAAATGGGAACAGTTCATTTTCACAAAGTGAAAATACCCTAAAGAGGTTTTTTCCCCCTTAGCATTAAGTTTAAACTGTTTGCAAAGGCACACTCGACAACAAATGATTGACTGTAACTAGAATAGAAATGCATAAATATCAAGCATGATAGAAGCCATTTGAGCAATATACCTTGTTTCTCACTGTAATTCCACCCTTAGGGTCTATGTCACAAGATTGTATGATGAGTTTAACAGTGTTCAATGATTTGCTTCTAGAACTTGAAGTAATAAAACTGTTAGGTTTTAGTTTCCTGTTACTAAATTTTGTGCTTTAACACATTGCATTTTAGTAGACTCTACTGTCCTTGTATTTAAATGTACATTCCTTGTATTTAAATGTACATTTCTTTTGAAAGTTTTCTTTTCTTTTTTCTTTCTTTTTTTTTTTTTTTTTTTGTAGAGACAGAGTGTCACTGTACCACCCTCATGTAGAGTGCCATGATGTCACACAGCTCATGGCAACCTCTAACTCTTGGGCTTACGTGATTCTCTTGCCTCAGCCTCCCAAGCAGCTGGGACTACAGGCGCCTGCCACAACGCCAAGCTATTTTTTTGTTGCAGTTTGGCCGGGGCTGGGTTTGAACCCGCCACCCTCAACATATGGGGCTGGTGCCCTACTCACTGAGCCACAGGCGCCGTCCTCTTTTGAAAGTTTTTTAAGTAGACAAGTAACTTGGATAACGTAAGTTTTTAGGTCACACATACATTTGAACCTGTCATTTACTCAAATTACAAAGCCATCATCTGTAATTTGTCTCAATTAGCAATTTTATAGTTTGCAATTAACTTTACTGTTAATTGATTCTCATGGTAATAAGTGCTTGAGGAAGTGAAATGAATATGATCTAATTCTTTGTCAAAGAGGAAAATTTTGGGTTGATATTTGAATGAAAACGGGATTGCCTTAAGAGGGCAAATTTTTTTCTTGCCAAAACATGTCCCCAGTGATTGATAGGAATGTGTATCAGCTCTTGTGAAGAGAGGAAATTGTGTAGTTTCAATATTGTTTTATTTTCTTCTTACTTTGTTTTCTCACTAAAAATATAATTTTATCAAATATTTTAAACATTGATGCCTAGGTCTAGTTGTACTATTTTCCTTAAGAGATGTAATTAAATGTGCTTTCATATGGAAATCTATTATAGTAACAGTTTGAGGAAGCCTGTATAAATTTGTAAAGGATTAATTTTATATTATATCTGAGTCCTTCACTAGTGCAAATGATAATTTGAGAATTGGTTTGTTGTTAAAAGACTAAGTATATTTCAGCATAGCAGTTTGTGTTATGTTCTTTAGTAGTTAAGAAAAACTTTCAGTGTAAAGATTTCATTATGTGCTGGCACCCGTAACTCTGTGGTTAGGACGCCAGCCACATACACACAGGCAGGCAGGTTCAAACCCTCCCGGGCCTGTAAACAACAATGACAACTGCAACAACAAAAAAGAATAGCCAGGTGTTGTGGTGGGTGCCTGTAGTCCCAGCTACTTGTGAGGCTGAGGCAAGAGAATTGCTTAATCCTAAGAGTTAGAGATTGCTGTCAGGTTGTTGTGTGTATGCACACACTCTACTGAGGGAGACATACTGTTATACTGTCTAAAAATAAATAAATAAATAAAAGATTTCATTGTGTGTATTAATATCTGGGAGGGATAGGTAAAATACAATTAGAACTCAGTATCACAAATTAGGATGTGTATTCTTACATGAGTATTTGGAATTCAAAAATAAATTTTGTGTCCTCTAAAAGCAAAGATTTAGGGGTGTGGTCTGTGTTTTTATGTTGTGTAGCAAATTTGGAGAGAGGAATAAATTTACATAATCCGGAAAGGGGTGCTTCATTCCTTTCTCATGAATAACCTCTTTCCTCAGCTGTTATGCCTCTTTTTTTCTCCCTCTTCATTTCTAGCTTTTGACCAGTCTTGGCCCTGGTCTCTGATAAATTAATGAGTTGAGTAGGGTGGCTTGTGGCAAAGATGAGGCCCTGACAACAAGACTGTGAAGTGAGAGATGTGTGAGTACCAGATCCCCACCAGGGCTGGCTCTACCTCTTGTGTCTCTGAACAGTGATTTATCAGGACTGGTGCTGGGCAATGATGATGCATTCTTGTGTGAAATGGAAAAAATAGGGCAATGTAATCAAGTTTTCATAAAGCTAACTATATTCAATTTAAAGAACTGTTCTTTCTTCTTAGATTATAATAGTTTCTCTTTTTTGAGTTAAAATATCTTTTTGTGTAGTGAAATGATGATGTCAGTATATACATGTATGTGTGGTTTTGTTTTTTAAAAAATATTCTTATCTTCTGGGAATGAAAAAAGATGGAAAGTTTGGCTTGGCCTCTCAAATACATATACATTTTTAATTTTACTGTTTTGTGAAACAAAATAATTGCAGAAGTAATGTAATGGAAACTTAAGAGGAGAAAGACAGTTTCTGCGTGAGAGGAAGATGTGAAGATGCACAGCTAGGTGCTGCCGGCCGCACGGTCCAGCCTCACAGGTAGGCAGACCTGAGAGGATGACACTGCAGATGGAGGGGAAACCCAGAAATTGTGCTTCCATTTCAGTTATTTTCTCTTTATTTTAGTTACATGAAATTACACACACGGACACAGACATATACAATTGTATATATTTTGCACGAGATAGTTTCATTTGGGTTCCTGTCACTTACAAACAAAAGTATCCAGAGGAAGAGGTCTGGGAAGGGCAGTGCCCACCTCTCTGTGAAGGGAACATTCCTTTTCCTTCACAGGAGCAACAGTAGGACACAGGCACGAGAGCCCTCACCCCGAGTGACGTGGCACGAGTCTGAGCAGAGGCCGCTCCTGGACTCTAATCCCTCTCCAGGCTCTACTGCCCTGGTATTCTGCAAATGACCTGTAGTTGGTGGGCACCTGGCTGGTGGATATCTGTGCCACTTCCCCAGATTTATCATGCTCCATTATCTTTCTGGGCTTCTGTTTGAGGTGTGGTCCTTACTTAAATTTCCACTTAGAATAAATAAACTTTTAATGTCCAGTATTTCTGGGCACTCAGTGGACAGCCATTGGGTCTTTCCTTTTGTTTATTCTGTTTGCTTTACACAGAGTTTCTCTGGAACTGAGTTGAATTTTAACATTTTTGTTATAGAGACATAAACACTCTAGAAAAATCCCAGAATTTTTTTTTATAAAACTGTAATTATAGAAATGGGATTGAGGCCTGTCTGATTTCAACACATTATTTATTATTATTATTATTATTATTTTTTTTTTTTTTTTTTTGAGACAGAATCTCTTACATAGCCCGCATTAGAGTGCTGGTGTCACAGCTCATAACACCCTTAAACTCTTGGGCTTCAGCGATTCTCTTACCTCAGCCTCCCAAATAGCTGGAACTATAGGTGCCAGCCACAACTCCTGGCAATTTTTTTGTTGCAGTGTCATTGTTGTTTAGCTGGCCTGGGCTGGGTTCAAACCTCCTAGCCTTGGTGTATGTGGCTGGTGCCCTAGCCGCTGAGCTATGGGTGCCACCTCAAGACATTGTTTTCCTATCCTTGGTATGAGATCACATCCTGGTATCCTTTATTAAAATATATCTAGTATTGGGCAGCTCCTGTGGCTCAAAGGAGTAGGGCACCTGCCCTATATACTGGAGGTGGCAGGTTCAAACCCAGCCCTGGACAAAAAATAAAAACTGAATAAAAAAAGAAAAAAAAAATATATATATATGTAGTATTTATTTCCATTTTTCTGCCTTCCCTTCTATTAATGACATATAGTCCTCATCTTTCTATAATTTGTAAGTCAATTAAATTATAAATTTCCCTTAATTCAGATCCAAGTGTTACATAATTTGTAATAAGTCAGATAAATTTATTGTAAATTTATGTTTCTTCATTCTAATAAAAAGGAAAATATCTTTACCAAGAAAATTAAAAAGTATAATTATTAAGATGATATCTAATTTTTGAAAGCTTTTAAATCTGCATATGTATGCAAATAATTGGTATGTTGAATTTAGGATTTTCAAACTCACTCTTTGAAGTACCCAGAGTTGACAATGAGCTGGTAATTATGATTGCATTGGCATAATAATTAAAAATTAAACTGTTCAGTCACTTTCATTGACCATACCTCAAATTGAACTGAATAATTAGGTTTGCACTGACACATATGAGTATATGCATTATCAAAATCTTAAGATTGTCTTCACAAATAAATCCTGATGGTTAAAGATTTTTTTATTTTTTCAAAATGACTTAAACCTCAGATCGTAAAACATACGTCATGAACGCAGCAAGGCCACAGTCTTGGCCAGTGTGGCTACCTTGCCTCTCAAAAGAGATGAAGTTCCCATTACCAAGGCACAATTTGTGAAATAGCTCGTGGAAGATGAAAAAAAAAAAATAAAAAAGTGATGTTTTAAACCAGCCCAGAGCATGAACTCAGGAAAGTCAGGGAAGAGGTTTGGGGCCAGTTGCTAGAACATCGCCGGCAGTGAGTACTGAGGTAGAACATTTAGGGGAAATCATGGCTTTAAATTTTATCTTTTGGAAGAAGAATATTCATTTGATGCAGGATAATTCTTTTGTCCTTTGTAAGAAGTTTTCTAAGGTTTTTGAATGAATATTCACATTTTGGCTCAGTGCCGTCCTTCAGAACCTTGGAGGACCCGAGGGGACATGAGGTACTTCTGGAGGTGCAGGTAATGGTCTCTCCTCCATCTGGATGTTGATTACACAGCTTTCACTTAGTGAAAATTCGTTAAGCTGTAAGCTCTGTATTTCTCTTAAATACAATTTTGTTTTATAAAGAGAAAAAGCCTAAAATGAAGTTTTACTGATAGAAAAAAAAGAAACTGGTAGAGGCAGTAGTACTCACAAATTATTATAAAAGGGAATCATTGAGAGATGAAGAAGACCAGGCAGAAAGGAGAAGAAAGCAGAGAGAAAGCGTGCCCGGGCCACCCTGGGGTCCCTGCTGGGCTCCCTCAGTCCGGCACCTGCTGAGTGCCAGGAATGTTCCTTGTCTACACATGGAATTGCCGCCTTAGTTCTCTCCAGAACCTGGGAGTTAAATAGTATCATCTTCACCAAATTATATGATTCTAGGCCCACAGCCATACCAACTGCAGGAGGCAGGGCTCTGCCTGGAGACAGGCTTCCTCTCCGGGGATGTGTGAGACCTGCTTTGGTGGTCATAGGAACTCCCTCTTCTCAGGCCTGCAAAATTGCTGGCATCTGCTTCCTGTTTCCAGGGTGAGGAATGTGATTTGGGTAGAAAGGGATACAATGAGTATCGGAAAATCTCCAGGGGATTAAGGCCCATTGCTTCCTTTGAGGGGAAAATCCATCATCACAGTGTGAAGAGGCACTGCTATTAAATTCTCTGCCCTCTGCAAACAGCCATCTGTCTCCATCTCCCTCAAGTGGCTGCAGTCCAGGATGGCTGTGCTGCTGCGTCTTTGAGTGGTTGGAGCACTGTAATGTCTATGTTAATAGCTGGGAGATCACAGCAGCAGCAGCTAGACCACTCTGATGGAACAATCCAAGTTTGGGTAAGTTTGATTGAGCAAAAAAGTCATGCTGACTGTGTGATAAAGAGGCAGAGCTGGTAACAGTGACAGACCCTGCAGTCAGCAGCTGTGGATTTTATGTGGAGGGCAGACTGATCTTGAAAATGGGAAGAGCTGACTGCTAATAACACCACGGAGGGAGGTTTGTTCAGCACATCTCCCCACTCCTTGTATAACCCCCAGCGGATGAAGAAGCTTAGGAAATAAAACAAACTTGTAGCATCACAGGGTGCAAGTAGTACACGTGGATACCAGCGTAGAGAGAAGAGAGAGTTTTTTTTTGTAGGACTCCAAACAGGACATCAGAGGTCCGTCCACTGTGCCTAGTTAATGGCGTTCCTAGATGCCCCAGAAAAATAACGTGGACTGGACTGTAGTTTAACTACCACAGCAAAGCATAGATCAGCCACCAATCAGCAAATATTTGGGAGAATGTTACACATTTTAGGGAAAGAGAGAGACCCCATGATACCTACCTGTACGGTGTTTGCAAATTAGTCAGTGAGATTATGGTTGTCAAGGAAAGATAACTATGAATTTTTTTCTTTTTAATTACTTTTTATAAAATTATAACTTTGTACATTGATGCATTTATGGGGTTCAGAGTACTGCTTTGATATACAATGTGAAATGCTTACATTAAACTTAGTAACACATCTATCAATCCATCAAATTATACTCATTTCTTAATAGTTTTGAAAAGTACCATTGCATCATGCAAATTATGTGAGGTCCCTGCAAACACCCTCCCTTCTCCCTTATCCCCCCTCTCCACCTCTCTCTCTCCTCTTCCCTTCTACTTTCTGGACTATAGTTATGCTTTGCCATTTGTATGAGTGTGTAGGTGGTTATATATTGATTTCACAGTAGTATTGAGTACATTGGATACTTTTTTCCCATTATTGAGATAGTTTGCTAAGAAAAATATGTTCCAGCTCCATCCAGGTAAACATAAAAGATATGAAGTCTTCATCATTTTTATGGCTGCATAGTATTCTATGGTGTAAATATACCACAATTTATTAATCCATTCATGGGTCGATGGGCACTTGGGCTGTTTCCATGTCTTGGCTATTATGAATTGGGCTGCAGTAAACATTCTTGTGCAATTATCTTTGTTGTAAAATGAT
>CAUYPK010150806.1:0-16153 GCA_963574355.1 Loris lydekkerianus | reverse complement strand
CCTTTTCTCATTCTTCTTTGTCCCACTGTAGGTTTTCACTGGCATTTTCATAGCAGAAATGTGCCTAAAAATTCTTGCACTCGATCCCTACCATTACTTTCGCAGAGGCTGGAACATTTTTGACAGCATTGTGGCTATTCTTAGTTTTGCAGATGTGATGATCAATAAATGTTCAAAACCAAAATGGCAATTCTTGCGTTCCTTCAGAGTGGTAAGCACCTTCTTATTTTACTGCATAACTTAGCTGTACAAATTTGAAAACAGTCTTGAGAGAGTTCAATTGCTATCTTGGACTAAACTTTAATTCATCTTACTTAACCCCAGAGCCAAAACTGTATTTCCTCCCCTTCCCACCCAGGTCTTTATTAATTTCAGGAGTTCCAAGGGTGTTTTCTCTTGGCAGAACCTTTGAGCCCCCTCCCACACACCCCCACACCCCACAGATGACCCTTTAGGCAACCAGATGTCAAATTGTGTCTCCCACTGTCAGGACTCTGTCTTGCTTTGTGCACAATCCCTACAACACTGTCCAACCCCATGGAGCTCTGAGGCAGGGACCTTCACACTGGGTCCTCCTGGGGAGGTGAAGACTATAAAGCCTATGAGAAGAAGAGTGCTGCTAGCAAGTACGCTCGACAACAAGGTCCTTTTTCACTGCTGCCAGGGGCACATTCCTGTTCCATAGTTTTACTGTCTATTTGGAGGCATCAGAGTATCTAATATGGGTCAACATGAGGAAATATGGGTCAACATGAAATTTCTCTTACTTGTCTTCACAAAGGTGAAGAAATCACCATCTTCAGGGAATTTGCAGCAAAAGGCTATATAAGACTGAACCAGAAGTGACCATAATGCACAGTAAAGTGTGACAGAGCCCAGAAGAGGTATAGATAGAAAACTACAGAGAAGTCACATCTAAAGGGGGAATTGGGAAACCTCTAAAGTGGGCTTTTGTCTTCTTTAAAAGATACCTATTTTGGGGGTGGCATGGATAGGATTTCTAAGCCTATAGACAAGACAGTCACTTGATTTAGTAACACTGCTCAAAGTCAGGTATTATTAGGCCCCCTAATAATGCTTTTTTGGCCCCCAGGTAAGCAAAATTGTATTCGCTTTACCATTGTTTAGACTTACCACAGCCATGTTCTTTGTTCCTCTGCAAGGAACTCTGTGGCATTGTCTGTATATAAGAATACAGCCATGATTTCTTCCCTAGTTCCTTTCTGAGTAGATAAGGACAGTTCTTCTCTTTAGGCATAAGTCTTATTGGCCTACAACATTTCTATCCCCAAATAGTTCATTCTTAATAGGATTATGCTTCATGGTGAAATCATCAGTTTACATTGAAAGCTACTATAAGAAACAACCTTAAAGCTAGTTGCTGTGTTTTCTCTAAAGTTGTTATTTTTTATGGTCTATGGGGTTCCATAAATGAAATTTCTCTTACTTGTCTTAAATAGCTATTTACCCTTCTTCTCCCGGGTAAAAAATGTGAAATTACTCTCATCGTTGTTAAAAGGCTTAGATTCAAACTTTCAGCCTAAATTATATAATGCAGAAGTTAGCAAACTTCTTCTGTAATGGTCCAGATACTAAATATTTTCAGCCTTCAGTCTATAGTCTCTATTGTAATTATAAGGCTTTACTATTCAGCATAAAAGTGATTTGAAAATCAAAGATATTGGCTATGTTCTATTAAAACTTTATCAATGGACACTGAAATTTGAATTTAATGTGATTTTCACATGTCATGAAATATCCTTCTTTTGATTATTTTTCAACTACTTAAAATATAAAAACCATTCTTATATTCATAAGGATATACAAAAAAAGTCAATGGGCTGGATTTGGTACTCAAGCCAGCGTTTGCTAACCTCTAACACATTATATAGAATGAAACATTCATTGTGTATGCTTAATTCATTTTGTATGTATACTCAATCGTTAGGCTAATCCCAAAGTCTTTATTATTAAAAATATATAAGAATAAAATATTTCCACTTTTAAATCAAAAAGTAGATAGACGGGAGTATGAGATTGGGACAGGGAATTGGGGACTATGTTCAAGATGGATCTTGCCTTGACAAGAGTTTGAAAAGTGTTGTTTGGGAATATACCATTTGCTTTATAGATGAGAAGATGGAGTTTTTCCTTAACTGACTTTTCTTCTTTAATTTTGTTTGCTGTCTATTTTTACAGCTGAGGATTTTCAAGTTAGCCAAATCCTGGCCAACTTTAAACACACTAATTAAGATAATTGCCCACTCCGTTGGAGCCCTTGGAAACCTGACTGTGGTCCTAGCCATTGTGATCTTTATTTTCTCAGTAGTTGGCATGCAGCTTTTTGGCTCTACATTCAAGTCCATAAAGAGTAAAGAACCCTGTGACACTACAGACTCGTGCCGACGGCGCTGGCACATGGGGGATTTCTACCACTCTTTTCTGGTGGTATTCCGCATCCTTTGTGGGGAATGGATTGAAAACATGTGGGAATGTATGGAAGCAGATGGAATACCCTTGTGCATTATTGTCTTTGTGTCGATTATGGTGATAGGAAAACTTGTGGTAAGTTTATTAGATCCCCCCTCCCCCCAAAAAAATGCCTTAGCTTCTTTTGCAACACTTCACTGGTAAACATTATTATTCTAAATATAATGCAAAACAGACATTTTAAATATCTATTTGAATTTAGTTAGAGGAAAGAGTGATGAGAATGAAACAAAATCTTCATGGCACATTTGACCGTGTTTCACTTATGCACTTTTTCAAAGCAAGAATTATTCCCAAGTTTCTGCAGTGTACATCTCTTTGCATGTAAAGAGAAGAACTAGCTTTGAGGATCCCTTGAGCTCAGGAGTTTGAGACCAGCCTGAGCAAGATTAAGAGCAAGACCCATCTCTACTAAAAATGGAAAAAAAAATAGCCAGTGCTGTGGTTTGTGTCCATAGTCCTAGCTGCTTGGGAGGCTGAGGCAGGAGGATCACTTAAACCCAGGAGTCTAAGGTTGCCATGAGGTAGGCTGATGCCATTGCACCCTAGCTTGGGCAATAATGAGACTCTGTCTCCAAAGGAGAAAGAGAGAGACCATCCTAAAACAAAACCAACATTGAGGAAACTAGAATAGAAAGAGGAACCAAACATGTCTTGATGTCATAATTGGTTCTATGTTCTATCTCCAAACTTCTTGTTATGCTATTGTGTAAGCTGGGTTGAGTCTGTTACTTGAAGCTAGAAGCACAGATATTTATGGAGAGTCTAATTAAGTGAACACCAGTGAAGATATGATGAGACAGAAGACACACAGGATGTGTGAGCATGAGATCTTCAGGATCAAGTTGGAGCTATTGTGAAAATATAATTAACTATCTACATATGATGGCTTTACCCTAAGTACCTAATAAATGGTGTATATAGACAGTAAATGATACAAAAGTTCAGAAGAACAGGACATCACTACAGGGCTTGAGAGGACAGCATTGGGAAAGGATGTGTGGAAGATGTGTTATGTAATAAGACCACTTAAGAGGCAAGGAGGACTTAGACAAACAGAGGAGAACTTGAGTGAAGATCCAGAGGTGGGAATTCTCATGGAATTGTGACTAGACCCATTCACATTCACAAAGCACTTCTCACCAATGGCTGCCTATCTTTGAGCTTGTAAGAACCACAAATAAAAGAATTTGAGGAGATTAAGATAATGAATTGGAGGGTAAGTGTAACAAAAAACACCCAAGAAGGAAGTTGTTGAAATGATCTGAATTTAAAGCAGTAAGTGCTTCAACAGAAGAGTTGCAGATTGGTCCAAACCCCTCTGGCTCAGCCCCAATACTTCATGAAGGTTAAATCAATAGGAACTAACGAAAACTGTACAAAGTGTAACAGTTTAAATTCCTGTTTGAACTGTGCAAACAGGAGAGGACTGTACAAAAGTCTTGGATATCAGATCCTTTTACCTGTGGGCAATTCCAGTAATAATCCAAGCTATGATCCAGCTGAGTCCTACGGAATGCACACTCTTAATTTTGCCCCAGGATTATCCTGCTTTGTTTTGTCTTGGCCAGGACCTACACATGCATTTTGTTTATACATAAACTGGATTTGGCTGTTTACACCTCTAACTTAAATTTTTCTTTTGTTCTATATTATTATCTCTACCCCCTTCCTCAATCTTCTCTTATTTATTTTAAAGATGAACTTTCTTGGGAGACAGTAGAACATAGAACGTTCATTTGATTATGTTTTCTGGAAATCCACAGTATCCTTTGCTAAATGTTTCATTTTCTTTGTTACCCAATCCATTCCCAGGTACTCAACCTCTTCATTGCATTACTGCTCAATTCCTTTAGCAACGAGGAGAGAGATGGTAACTTAGAAGGAGAAGCCAGGAAAACTAAAGTCCACTTAGCCCTCCTTCGGTTCCATAAGGCTTTTTGTTTTGTGATACACACTTTTGCACGTTTCTGTCGAAGGTGGTGCAGGAGAAAAAACTCACCAAAGCAAAAAGAGATGAGAAGAGGTCCTGCTACAGAGAGCAAAGATGTCATTCCTCTGGTCACAGAGATGAAAAAAATCCCAGAGACCCAGGAATTTGGTATACTAACTTCTGCACCAAGGACCTTGGGCATTGGGCATGATCGTACTTGGCTGGCCCCACTTGCAGAGGAAGAAGTTGATGTTGAATCTCCTAGTGAAGAAAATGCACA
Source organism: Loris lydekkerianus (assembly GCA_963574355.1). Taxonomy (NCBI): domain Eukaryota; kingdom Metazoa; phylum Chordata; class Mammalia; order Primates; family Lorisidae; genus Loris; species Loris lydekkerianus. The sequence goes on along the minus strand of CAUYPK010150806.1, from coordinate 11,450 downwards.
GCCCATCACACAACCTAAGGCTGAAAGACAGGTATGAAGTTTTATACATAGACTTAGAGATTATACATAGTACAAAGCTAGAGTTACCACAGGGCACTGGTTGCCTGCTCTGTTATGAGCACTGTGCAGCCACGGGTACAAGATGTGGTGGTTGTTCTTAGGTACCCACATGTGCATCCCAGGGCAGGTTCAATTTTGGTCCTGTACATGTGGCATGGCTGATAGGTGTCAGAAGAGTTCAAAAGGGAGCGAGATGGCCTGAGGTGACAGGCAAAAGAAAGTACTTTTGGTTTAACCCTGAAAGAAGTACAGAGCTTGGATCAGCTGAAAAGTGAGGAAAGGGGGTATGGAAGTTGAAGTGAATAGCCTGGTAAAAGAGACAGTGGTAGGAACAAACTCAGTCTCTGCAGGGACCAGTCTCATGAGAGAGGGGTGGTGGAAGTTGAGGGCTGTCAGGAAGTATGAAGGCAATGGATGTTATCTTCATCTATTCAAGCTTCCCTAACAAACTACCATAGACTGGGTAGCTTCTAAATAACAGAAATTTATTTCTCACAGTTGTGGAGGCTGGGAAGTTCAAGGTTAAGGGCCCTCCAGATTTGATGTCTGGTGAGGGCTTGCTTCCTGGTTCACAGATGGTGTCTTCTTGCTGTGCCTTTACATAGTGGGCAAACAAGCTCCCTTGGGTCTCTTTATAAGGACACTAATCTCATTCATGAAGGCTCTGCCTTTATGACCTGATCATCTTTTAAGGGCTCCACCTCTTAATATTATCACCTTGGAGCTTAGGATTTCAACATATGAATTTATGGGGGCAGGGCACAAACATTCAGACTATAATAGATGCATTACATAAACAACTGAGATCTTCATTTTGTCCTGGAGACAGCAAATATGTGGCTTTTATTTTTTAATACATTCAGTCATCTTATGTCTTTTGAGTGGGGAGTTCAATCCATTCACATTTATTAGAGAGCATCTCTGTTTTCCTATTGTGTAAAACTTTATTGTTTTGTTTTACCTCTTGAGCCCATTTGGTGACTTAGCTCCAAACTTCAGCTTTGGGGGGATTTTTACACTGGTGAGAGTCTATTGTGCTGATCCATGTATAATGCAGGTCTGAGTACTTCCTGCAAGGCAGGTCTGGACTTGGCAATTTCCTTCAGCATTTGCTCATCTGGAAAAGACTTAATTTCTCCATCAATGTGAAAGTTAGTTTTGCAGAATACAAAATTCCACATTGGCTGTTGTTTTATTTAAGAGGACTGAAGATGGAGGCCCATTGCCTTCTGGCTTGTAAGGTTTCTACTGTGAAGTCTCCTGTTATCATGATAGGTTTTCCCTTATAGGTCAGTTGTTTCTTATATCTAGCTGCTTGTAGAATTTTTCTTTAACTTTGATTGGCCAGATTGAGTGCTTTGTGTCTTAGAGATGTCCTATAAATCTCTTGAGAGTTTGATGATCATCCTGTATCTGGATGTCCGGATCTCTGGTGATACTGGGGGGATATTTCCCACAATAATTCCCCCAAATGGATTTTCCATGCTTTTAGCACTTCTCCCTCAGGGATACCTATGATTTCTTTGTTGTTTAGTTCACATAGCCCTATATCTCTCTAAGTGATTGCTCCATTGTGGTTGTTCTCTTCTCTGCCTTATCATATGATTGGGTTAGCTTGAGAGCCTCATAATCAAGCCCTGAGATTCTTTCTTTTCTTTGGTTTATTTTGTTGCTGAAACTTTCTGCTGCATTTTGAAAATCTCTGAATGACTCTTTCATTTAAGTTCTATTTTATCCCTTCTAATTTTGTGAAGCCGTTTAGTGACTTTTTCTTTAATTTCCTGAAAATTTTTGGCTTTTTTTTTTTTTTTTTGAGACAGTCTCACTATGTCGCTCTCAGTAGGTGCCATGGTGTCACAGCTCACAGCAATCTCAAACTCTTGGGCTTAAGTGATTCTCTTGCCTCAGCCTCCCAAGTAGCCGGGACTCACAGGTGCCTGCCAAAACACCTGGCTATTTTTTTTTTATTATTATTGTTGTTGTTTAGTAGTCCCTGGCTCGGTTCAAACCCACCAGCCCTGGTGCCTATGGCTGGCGCCCTAACCATTGAGCATGGGTGCAGAGCTGTTTTTTTGGCTTTTTGTTTTCAGCTTTCTCTCCAATTCCATTTATCTTATTTGCCATTCATATTCTGAATTCAATTTTCTGTCATTTTAACAATTTCCTCGTAGTTGGAGTTTATTGTTATAGCTCTGTTATGATCTCTTGGAGGTGTTGATCTGTTTTGATTTTTCGGGTTTCTTCTCATCTGAAGTCTCTTTTTACAATTTTGAGTTAATAAGTTTGTAGGCCTCTGGTTCCTTGCTGGGAACTCTCCTGATAGTTGTAGAATATTCAAGCTTAGAGCTAGATGAGACTCTTGTCACTGAGGTTGGTGTTGGGGGGATTGCTCTGTCAAGGGTCTCCCCACTGCACAGCTTTTTTTTTTTTTTTTTTGTTTAGCACTTTGAATATATCATGCTATTTTGTTTGTTTGTTTGTTTGTTTTAAACTTTATTCAAATTAATATGAGGGTAAAATTTTTAGGTCACATTGTTCTCACTTCCAGGGTAAAGTTCCATTTGTAGAAGAGCCCCTCACCCAGGGGGCATGTTATGCACCCTCACAATGTGCACATTAAGTGAGATCCCACCTCACGCCCTCCCTCCTTCTGCCATACATCCTCCCCCAACACCCCTCCCACTTCCCTCTATTCCTGAACTGGACTACGATAGTGAGTCATTGTTCTCATGAACATGTAATTGTTTATATATTGATTTCATATTACTATAGAGTACATTGGATATTTATTTTTCCATTATTGAGATACTTTACTAAGAGTAAACTTAGTAACTTCATCCAGGTAAATGTGAGAAATGTAAAGTCTCCATCTTGTTTAATCTGAATAATAATCCATGGTGTACATATACTACAGTTTGTTGATCCATTTATGAGTTGATGGGCACTTAGGTTGCTTCCACGACTTGGCAATTATAAATTGAGCCACAATAGTCTAGTGCAAATGTCTTTGTGGTAAAATGATTTTTGTTCTGTGTAGATACCTAGTAATGTGATTGCAGGGTCAAATGGAAGGTCTACTTTTAGATCATTGAGGATTCTCCATACTTCTTTCCAAAAAGGCTGTCTTAGTTTGCAATCCCACCAGCAGTGTGGAAGTATTCCTTTGTCTCCACATCCACGCCAGTGTCTTTTGTTTTGGGACTTCATGATGTGGGCTAATCTTGCTGGGGTTAGATGGCATCTTAGAGTGGTTTTGATTTGCATTTCTCTGATGATTAAAGATGATGAGCATTTTTTCATGTGTTTGTTGGCAATTTGTCTGTCCTTGGAGAAATTTCTGTTCAAATCTCTTGCCCATTTAGCGAGACAGTTGTTTGTACTTTTCTTATTATATAATTTGTGTTCTCTACAGATTCTAGTTATCAGGCCTTTGCCAGATTCATAACATGTAAAACTCTTCTCCCATTCTGAGGGCTGTATGTTTGCTCTGTTTGTGGAACTCTTAGCTGTGAAAAAGCTTTCTAGCTTGATCAAGTTCTAGTTATTTATTTTTGGTGTTGCTGCAATTACTGGGGGTGGGGAGGTCTTTCTTATAAAAATTTTTTCCCAGGCAAGTATCTTCAAGTGTTTTCCCCACACTCTCTTCTAAAAAAGAATTTTTATTGTTTTGTGTCCTAAATTTAAATCTTTTATCCAAAAAGAATAGATTTTTGTGAATGGTGAGAAGTGTGGGTCCAGTTTCAGTCTTTTGCATGTAGATAGCCAGTTCTCCCAGCACCATTTGTTAAATAAGGATTCTTTTCCCCAGTGCATGTTTTTGTTGGGCTTATCAAAGATTAAATGATGACATGTGCCTGGGTTTATCTCTAGATTCTCTATACTATTCCATAGACCTATGTCTCTATTTTTGTGCCAGTACCATGCTGCTTTGATCACTATAGACTTGTAATATAATCTGAAGTCTGGCAGCATGATGCCTCCAGATTTATTTTTATTTCTAAGAACTGTATTTGCTATTCAGAATCTTTCTGGTTCCATATGAATTGAAGTACTATTTTTTCCAGATCTTTAAAGTATTATATTGGTGCTTGAATGGGGATTACATTAAATCTACAGATTGCTTTGTTCATTCTTCCCAGGCATGAGCATGGTATGTTCTTCCATTTGTTGACATCTTCTATTATTTCCTTTCTCAAAGTTTCATCATTCTCTGTGTAGAGATCTTTCATGTTCTTTGTTAGATATATTCCCAGGTATTTCATCGTCCTTGGTGCTATTGTAAAAGGAATAGAGTCTTTGATTTTGTTCTCAGCTTGACAATTATTGGCGTATATGAAGGCTACTGATTTGTGGGTATTGATTTTGTAACCTGAGACGCTGTTATATTCCTTGATCACTTCTAAGAGATTTGTAGTTGAATCCCTGGGGTTTTTCAGGTATAAGATCATGTTATCTGTGAAGAGGGAGAGTTTGATCTTCTCTGTTCCCATTTGGATTCCTTTGATCTCCGTCTCTTGCCTGATTGTGATGGCTAGGACTTCCAACACTATGTTAAATAGCAGTGGAGACGGTGGGCATCCTTCTCTGGTTCCAGGTTTGAGTGGGATTGCTTTCAGTTTTACTGCATTCAATATGATATTGGCCAGGAGTTTGCTGTAGATAGCTTCTATCAGTTTAAGGAGTGTTCCTTCTAAGCCTATTTTCTTGAGAGTTTTTATCATGAAAGGATGCTGGATATTGTCAAAAACCTTCTCTGCACCAATTAAAAGAATCATATGGTCTTCAGTTTTGATTCTATTTATGTAGTGTATTATATTTATAGATTTGTGTATGTTGAACCAACCTTGTGTCTGGGACAAAACCCAGTTGATCATGGTGTATAACCTTTTTAATGTGTTGTTGTATTCTGTTTTCTGATATCTTGTTGAATATTTTTGCATCAATATTCATTAATGATATTTTTCTATAGTTTTCTTTTTCTGTTGGATCCTTTCCTGGTTTGTGAATCAGGGTGATATTTGCTTTATAGATATGTTGGGGAGGAATTCTTCCTTCTCTATATTTTGAAAAAATTTATGCATTATAGGAACCAGTTCCTCTGTGAAGGTTTGATAGAATTCTGGTGTGAAACCATCTGGTCCAGCAATTTTCTTTTTTGGGGAGATTTTGTATAATTGATGCTATTTCAGTATTTGACATTGGTCTATTCAAGATTTCTAAATCTTTCTGGCTGAGTTTTAGAAGGTATTGTGCTTTGAGATATTGCTCCATCTCTTCTACATTTTCATATTTCTGGAAATCGAGTTTTTTATAGTTATTGTTGAGAATCTTTTATATTTCTGTGGCATCTGTTGTTATTTTCCCTTTATAATTTCTGATCTTGTTTTTATTAGAGATCTTGTTTTTATGTTTCTGGTTAGTCTAGTCAAGGGTTTATTAATTTTATTAATCTTTTCAAGAACCAACTTTTTCTTTCGCTGACCTTCTGAATAATTCTTTTGTTTTTAATTTCATTTAGTTCTGCTCTAATTTTGATTATTTCTTTTCTTCTGCTAGGTTTGGGATTATTGTTTTTCCTTTTCCAGTCACTTGAGATAACCTATTAGGTTGTTGACTTGCTCTCTTTTTGTTTTTTTGACGAAGGTAACTAATGCTATAAATTTCCCTCCCAGGACTGCCTTTGAAGTATCCCACAGATTTTGATAGTTTGTGTCTTCATTACCGTTTAATTTCAGAAATCTAATGATCTCATCTATGACCCAGCTGTAATTTAGCATAAGGTTATTTAGTTTCCATGATTTTATTTGAGTATGAATATTTCTGTTGCTGTTGAGTTCAACTTTTATTTTATGATTGTCTGAGAAGATACAGGGCATAATTTCTATTCCTTTGAATTTGTTAAGGGTAGCCATGTGTCCTAAGATATGATCAATTTTGGAAGACGATCTATTGGCTGATGAGAAGAATATGTATTCAGTTTTGTTAGGATAAAGTGTTCTATAAATATCTGTAAGTCTATTTGTTCTAGGGTCTTGTTTAAGTTCTTTATTTATTTGTTTAGTTTCTGCTTGGAGGATCTGTCCAATACTGCCAATGGGATGTTAAAATCTTCAACCATTATAGTGTGGGAAGATATCATATTGTTCAGATCAGTTAGGGTTTGTTTTATATATCCAGGAGCATACAGATAGGATGAATAGATGTTAACTATTGAAATTTTTTTCTTTCCTTTGACCAGTATATAGTGTCAATCTTTGTTTTTAATTATTTTTGTTGGTTTGAATCCCATTGTATCTGCATACAAGATTGCAACCCCAGCTTTTTTCTGCTTTCTGTTTCCTGGAATACCATTGCCCATCCCGTCCCCCTGAGTCTTGTTTTATCTTTTGAGGCAAGGTGAGTTTCTTGTAGGCAACAGATATCTGGCCTGAGTTTTTCTATTTAGTCGGCCAGCTTATACCTCTTTAAAGGAGAGTTCAAACCATTCACATTAATTGAGAGAATTGATAGATGTGGCAGTTTTGGTCATCTTGTTTTTCAGAAGTCCAGAACTTTATTTTATGCCTCTCACTGTTGTGGAAACTAGGCTTTGTTTTTTAATTTCTGGGTAGGTTTACTTTGGTGGTGTACTCTCCTGTTGATTGTTATGAAGAATGGGTCTGAGTATTTCCTGTACAGCTGGTCAAGTCATGGCAAATTTCCTCAGCATGTAGATGTCAGTGAAGTATTTGATTTATCCATCACAAATGAAACTCAGTTTAGCAGGGTATAAGATCCTGGGTTGGAAATTGTTTTGTTTAGAAGGTTAAAGGTAGGCAGAGCAAGATGGCAGCCAAGTAATAGCTTCTTTGCAACTGGGAGCAGCGAAATTGGGGAGAGAAGACTCCAAGCATCTCTGGATTGTGAGCTCATCTCTTTGGGGATGCGGAAAGACAGTGAGAGGCTTCTGGATCCCAGGAGGAGGACAAAAGCAGTAGAGAAGTGAAAAGTGGTTGCAAATGGGTTGATGCAGCTGTAACTATAACAGTAGTGAGATTGCAGGCAGGGAAAGCCTTCCCTGTGGCTTGTTTTGTTTGTTTATACTTGTTCACACAGTTGAATTACCTTGGGAGAACTTTGCCAAGAGTGTGGGAGACTTCAAGCATTGTCCAGGGCACAAGATTGAGCCACTGGGCTGAAATGGAGCTAACATTGTTCGGCTGTAGACCATGTGCACAGCCATTGTGGGAGAACTGCCCATGGAGGCTCCACCCTCAGGATCACAGAGCAAGGGTCAGGCTGGAAGACCTTGGGTGAGTGATCTAGTGACTGTGAGCAGTGTCAAAAGCCAGGACTGAGACACTGGGGAAGAGTGGAACTTTCAGTGTTTGGCAGCGGGAGGGCTGCCTTGCAGCCTTGGCCCTCAGGGGCATAGAGTGAGGTTAGTTTTGGTGTATTGGATAAGTGGTCAGCCACTTCAGGAGAGATCCTAGTGACATGTGCTTTCCTGAAAAAGCTTCTGCTTAGTCAAGATTAATGGTTTAAAGTAGGCATCCTCAAACTGCGGCCCGTGGGCCACATGAAGTAGTGTGAATTGTATTTGTTCCCATTTTGTTTTTTACTTCAAAATGAGGTATGTGCAGTGTGCATAGGAATTTGTTCATAGTGTTTTTTTGGTTTGTTTGTTTTTTGTTTTTTTACTATAGTCCAGCCCTCCAACAGTCTGAGGGACTGTGAATTGGCCCCCTGTTTAAAAAGTTTGAGGACTCCTGGTTTAAAGTGTCTTTTAAGCATGTTGAAGAGATATTCAGGCTCTCGATCCTGCAGGGTTTGAGGGAAAAATAGTCAGTAAGGCTGCCAATCTCCATCTCCTACAGCTGTATCAGCATTGTGATTAGCATCTCATACCCCAGAAGATCAGCTGTTGCCCAGATAATATTTAGCAAGATATAAACAATGCTTTGTTTTGGGATTTGGTTTAATTATTATTATTATTTCAACCTTTTCCCCTCTAGATTTTTCTTTCTTTTTTCATTTATCCAGTGTAATATAATTTCCATTGTTACTTTCTTTAATAATAAGAACTTCATTTTTGCCAGTGTTTCTGCCCCTGTTATATGCTTTTCCCTCAATTTTATCCTGTAAGGTTTTCTGATTGTTTGTTTTGGTTGGATTTATACTATTTTTGTTTTTCCTCTCTATTTGGTGGAGGTGAAGTACCATGTCAGCTCAGGCTGGCAAAGAGCTGCTGAGCCCAACGAAACCACCCAGCCCCACAGCCCAAGAAGTGAGGGGTCTTAAGGTGTGGGTTGAAATATTCTACTGTATACTTTGTTACTCCTGTCTTTCTCTTTCTGTGCCTCTCTTCTTTTTGTCAACATTCCCTTTCACCCACCCCCTCTAATTCTTTTTTTACTTTTTACTTATTATTTTAATTTTTTAAAAATTTTGTCTTAATTAAATCATAGCTGTGTACAATAATGCAATCATGAGGTGCAATGTGCTAGTTCCATATATAGTCCGAAATATTTTCACCTAACTGGTTAACATAGCCTTCATGGCATTTTCTTAATTATTATGTTTAAACCCTTATACTCTACACTTAGTAAACTTCACCTGCACCATTCCAAGATGCACCATAAGTGTGGGCCCACCACTCACCCTCCCTTCACCCTTCCACCCCTCATTTCCCCTCCTTCCCCTTCCTGGAACTCTTGTACTGAGATTGGGTACTTTTTCTTCCATTCTTTGGATACCTTGCTAAGAAGAATATTTTCCAGCTTCATTCATGTAAAGCTGGACAGATCCTCTAAACAGAAATTAAACATATCCTCTCATACCACAAGGCACTAAAGGTGGAACTCAACTCCAACAAAAACGTTCAAACCCACACAAAGGCATGGAAATTAAACAACCTTATGCTGAATGACATTTGGGTGAAAGAAGAAATAAAAGAGGAAATCATTAAGTTCCTTGAGCATAACAACAATGGAGACAAAAGCTACCAAAACCTGTGGAATACAGCAAAAGCAGTCCTGAGTGGAAAATTTATTGCTTAAGATACCTACATCCAAATACCACAAACAAAAAGAGAGTGCATCAACAAACTCACAAGCCATCTTATGGAATTGGAAAAAGAAGAACAATTTAAGCCTAAACCCAGCAGAAGAAAAGAAGTACCCAAAATTAAATCAGATTAATGAAATTGAAAACAAAAGAATCATTCAGAAAATTAAAGAAACAAAGAGTTGGTTTTTGAAAAAATAAATAAAATAGATAAACCTTTGGCCAGACTAACTAGAAATGGAAAAGTAAAATCTCTAGTAACCTCAATCAGAAATGATAAAGGGGAAATAACAACAGATGCCACAGAGATCCAAGAAATTATCTCTGAATACTACAAGAAACTCTATGCCCAGAAATTTGACAATTTGAAGGAAATGGATTGATATTTGGAATCACGCCCTCTCCCTAGACTTAGCCAGGAAGAAATAGAGCTCCTGAACAGAGCAATTTCAAACACTGAGATTAAAGAAACAATAAAAAAAGCTTCCAACAAAAAATACCCTGGTCCAGATGGCTTCACACCAGAATTCTATCAAACCTTCAAGGAAGAGCTTATTCCTGTACTGCAAAAATTATTCCAAAAGATTGAGGAGGAAGGAATCTTCCCCCAGCATCTTCTATGAAGCAAACATCACCCTGATAACAAAAGCAGGAAAAGACCAAATTAAAAAGGAGAACTTCAGAAAAATTTCACTAATGAATACAGATGCAAAAATTCTCAACAAAATCCTCACCAGTAGATTATAGCTTACCATCAAAAAAAGTCATACATCATGATCAAGTAGGTTTCATCCCAGGGTTGCAAGGCTGGTTAAACATATGCAAGTCCATTAACATTATTCACCATATCAATAGAAGCAAAAGCAAAGAACATATGATCCTCTCAATAGATGCAGAAAAAGCATTTGACAAAATCCAGCATTCTTTTCTAATTAGACCTCTGAAGTTTATAGGGATAGGTGGCATATTTTTTAAACTCATCTAAGCCATCTATGACAAACCCACAGCGAATATTTTACTGAATGGAGTAAAACTGAAAGCGTTTCCACTTATAACTGGAACCAGACAACGTCGTCCTCTATTGCCACTGCTATTCAACATAATGCTGGAAGTTCTAGTCAATACCATTAGGCAAGAGAAGGAAATAAAGAGCATCCAAACAGGAGCAGAGGAGGTCAAACTCTACCTCTTTGCTGATGATACGATCTTATACTTAGAGAACTCCAAAGACTCAACCACAATACTCCTGGAAGTCATCCAAAAATACAGTAATGTCTCAGGATATAAAAATCAATGTCCACAAGTCAGTTGCCTTTGTATATACCAATAACAGCCAAGATAAGAGGTTAATTAAGGACACAACTCCCTTCACCATAGCTTCCAAGAAAATAAAATACCTAGAAATATACCTAATAAAAGAGGTGAAGGACCTCTATAAAGAAAATTATGAAACCCTAAAAAAAGAAATAGCAGAGGATATTAACAAATGGAAGAACATACCATGCTCATAGTTGGGAATAATCAACATTGTTAAAATGTCTATACTTCCCATAGCAATATACAGATTCAATGTCATCCATATTAAAATACCAATATCGTATTTTCAAGATTTGGAAAAAATAATTCTACATTTTGTATGGAACCAGCTAAGGCAGTTCTTAGTAATATAGCTAAGGCAGTTCTTAGTAATAAAAGCAAAGCTGGGGGCATCAGCATACCAGACTTTAGGCTATACTACAAGGCCATAGTGGTCAAAGCAGCATGGTACTGGCACAAAAATAAAGACATAGACATTTGGAATTGAATAGAAAACCAGGAAATGAAACTAACAACTTATAGCCACTTGATCCTTGATAAACCAAACATAAATGTACACTGGGGCAAAGTCTCCCAATTCAATAAATGGTGTTGGGAGAACTGGATATCCACATGTAGAAGACTGAAATTGGACCTTCACCTTTCTCCACTCACAAAAATTGATTCAAGATGTATAAAAGACCTAAATTTAAGGTATGAAATGATAAAATTGAGTACATAGCATTCATGCTTCTCAAATCCTCAAAGAAAGCATAGGAAAAACACTTGATGAAATTGGTGTAGGGAAAGACTTTATGAAGAAGACTTCTGTGGCAATTGCAACAACAAAAATAAATGAATGGGACTTAATTAAAATAAAAAAGCTTCTGTACAGCTAAGGAGAAAACCACCAAAGAAAATAGACAGCCTACACAATGGGAAAAGATATTTACATATTTTGAATCAGACCAAAGCTTGATAACTAGGATCTATAGAGAACACAAATTAATCCACATGAAAAAAGTCAACAGTCACATATATCAGTGGGC
>CAUYPK010150803.1:0-12835 GCA_963574355.1 Loris lydekkerianus | reverse complement strand
GCTGATCATTATGTAGATTCAGAATTATTTTCCAAGTGCTGCCAAAATCTCCCATTATACTGGCCTCTAGCTCTGATTAACAAGCAAGCATTAGCTAGAAACCGCACATGGAGTCTTCAGAGCAGCGTGGTGTTACCTCTTACTGGCATAATTTATTAAACAACCTTGATAACAGGCAGCACAGGATAGAGATTCTCTTTTGTTTTTCTTTTCTTTTCTTTCTTTCTTTCTTTTTTTTTTTTTTTTGAGACAGAGTCTCATTCTGTGCACGGGGTAGAGTGCCATGGTGTCGTCACAGCTCATGGCAACCTCAAACTCCTGAGCTTAGGTGATCCTCCTGCCTCAGCCTCCCGAGTAGCTGAGACTACAGGTGCCCACCACCATGCCCAGCTAGTATTTCTATTTTTAGTACAGATGGGGTGTTGATTTTGCTGAGGCTGGTCTCAAACTCCTGAACTCAAGCAGTTTACCTGCCTTGACCTCTCAGAGTGCTGGGATTCCAGGCAGGGCCACCGGGCCATGCCGGGACGGAGATTCTTGAGAGAAAGGGAACAACTAAGGTGGTCCCTGCAATCATGTTAGCTTCCCCTTTCTGGGTGGCTGCACAGGAAATCCTGGGCTCAAGCCATCCTCCTGCCACTGCCTCCCAGATTGCTTGGATTGTAGACATGAGCCACATTGCCTGGCCTAAATAGCAAACTTTTAATAACAGTATAATAGTAGCAACACTGCCTTCAAAAGAAAGTAGCACCACTAATCTTTCATAGCTGTAAAAAACAACCTCACTTTCTGATCCTTTCAGTCATGCTCACTCATAGCCTGTAGCCTGTCCTTTATTTGAATTGTTTTTCCTCCTTAGCTCTATTACGCAGCTCTTATTCCATTTTATCTCTTCCCCACCAACTTCAGTTTCATATTTGAAACACCAATTCTGTTTGCAGACTTTAGGACATTGTATCAGTTTTATTTGTAAATTTTTTTTTTTATTTTGTGTCTATTTTATTTTATTTTTTAATTTCAGGTTAATATGAGGGTACAATGAGATTCCAATGTTTCATTTGTTAGGTGGAGGCCCCGTTGTAGTTGTGTCCTGCTCCCAGGGGGCGTGCCGTGTGCCCTCACATGGTGCCCTCACCCTCCCCCCTCCCTCCTACCTTCTCTTTCCCCTTTCCTCTCTCACCCCAACTTGAATTGAGTTTTTCTCTTGTGTGGTGTGTATTAGTTCATCTACTGGCTTCATATTAGTATTGAGGACATTGGATACTTGCTTTTGATTCTTGTGGTACTTTACTAAGAAGAATGTGTTTCAACTCCAGGTTAACAATGTGTCAGTATTTTAAGATCTATATAGATAAAAATTATAAAGTTTCAGAAGCAGAATTGACATTACAAGGAGTCCCTCTAGCCCAGGTGTGTAGATTGATGACATTTTTAAGTGAATGGTTTACTGCCCATGAGGTTAATAGAAGATCCATTTGTAGGACAGTTGTGTAGGTCAAAAGTCTAATGTGATTCAGGGGAGGAAAAACTTTTCCTCACCCTCCTACTTTTGGGGGCTGAGCTTGAGACTAATCTGACATAAAGTAGATTAACAGAAAAATATGTGTTCACCTTCACAGGAAAAAAAAAGGAGAATGAAAGAAGTGGTTAGGATTGAGAGCTTATCTTTTTTTTTTTTTTTTTTGCCAAGCAAAGACTGATAAATCTGTGGTAAAGAGACAAGAAAAAGGGGTTTAAACCTGGAGGGATGTAAAATGTGGGAAGTTGACCAGGAAGTTTATGGGGAAACAGATGAATGACGAGGGTTATTTCAGTAGGTTTGTTTGCATGAATCCATTTTAGTGTCAACTCCCAAGGGCCAGGAAGAAAAATGTTCTTCCTTTTTAGCTATAGGGAAATTTTATGACTTATTTTTAGGGAAAAACAGGGAGGTCAGAGACCCTTTCTTGCACCTGCTGTGTCCCAAGTCCCTTCAGCTCAGAACAGCCAATATGCCAAGGCACCATATTTGGGTGACATGTTCTGAACGCAGCCAGCGGCATGCCTGTGTTCTCTTTTCCGACCAGGGTATCACAGAGCTGAAATCAGAATCTAGGCTGGGCTGATGTGTTGTCTGGAGCATTCTGCGTGAAAATCCACTTCCAAGTTCCTTCCTGTTTGAGGCCTCTCTGACTTTTCACCATCTGCCAGTGAAGGCCCACCACCACCATCCCCAGGCTGGCTGCACTGGCTGACACACCGGCCTTTCTTTGTCAAGCCAAAGTGAAACATCACACTTTTTTCCTACTTCTAATGTTCAACTAACTCTGCCTGCAACCTTGTATGTATTAATATTAACATATTTATATATATATTTATAAATAGGCCTGAAAGCCCTATAATATATTCCAAAGTCCAAAGTGAGTCATTTGAGACTACGTGTGGCTCTCCCTGGTTAACATATAAATTTGTAGTTGAAGTGCATATTACAATGTGGTATGAGGAAAGATTTTAACAAAAACAATCTTCAAAATTAGTGTCTTCTAAAGAAATACAGGCAGTCCCCAAGTAACAGACATCTGGCTTACATACAACTCACCCTTACAAAAGGAGGCTATTATAGGTCATGGGAAAATGCACCTGTACCAACTTACATGCAGGTTCAACTTAAGAACAAACCTACAGAACCTATCTTGTTCCTCCCCTGGGTGCTGCCTGTTTGTGTGAGGTACAGACTCGGTTCTCTAGAGCAACGTTTGGGCAGCTAAGATACCACTGTTTGCAAAAGAAAAGCCATTTTCTTCCCTTTATGATAATGTACATTTCTCCACTTATCACAGTAAGTCCCAGGTATGTTATAGGATAAATAGTGGTCTTTTGTAGACTAAGAGTCACATCTGTTTTGACTTTGGACTTGTGAGTCATACTTTCAGGCAACGTGTATGCCAACTGTGTCAGGGAGCATTTGATTTCCTCCTGCTTATTTCCCACCTACCGTGGGCTTCCGAATACACAGTTGCACTTCCCTATTTCTGTTGGCTTTTTAAAATTTGTTTCTTCAGAACAATATTTGTTCACGTTGGGTAAAAATGCCAGTTTGAGTTAAACTGGATTCCACTGATAATCTCACGAATTCTTGATGAACACACTGCCCTTGTTAAAATAAAGATGCAAGCAAACAATACCGATTATAATATCACTAGGGCTTACTAATTTAATGACATTTTGCTTTCTTTGCCTTTGCATTGATTGGTAAAATAGAAGTTATGTTAATTTTTCAATTCAAGTTCTAATTTTTTAAGAAAAGATGAATCTCTAATTTTTAATTAAGAATATTCCATTATAGATACTTTTCAGAATTTAAATGTGTACCTAGTACTTTTCACTTTGATTTGCCATTGACTTTATGTGGTTCCCTTATCTAGATATTGTGCTTGATGATAAAGCATGGCTTTCCATATCCAGTGTGTTTAGCCCGTCCGTGAATTAGTCTCATTGGGATTTATCTGTCCTGCGACAACTCTCACTAAAATGCGGCTTGTGGTGAAAACTCACTGAGCTTTAATGCTTCCCTGTACTCTGTTGAGCTCATCCCAGTAACTCAAAGGATGTGGCATTAGGGAAATAATCGTAAAACCTTGAAATCATGTAATAAAACTGTTTTCTTCAAGTGGACACATTAATGGTAGAGTTCTGCAAGTGAACATTTAGTTTTTCCCTTCTGCCAAACATGTTTATCTCTTTGTAAAGGGAAGAGTGTGTAGGTTACACAAATCTAAAGGTTGTTTTTTTTTTTTTTTTTTTTGCTGTAGTATCACCGACCCAGCATTGGGAAGGGGTTTCTCTTCTAGGTAAAGTGTGCTTGCTCTGGGGGTCTCTCTCCTTGTCTCATTTCTCATCATCGTATTGGTTGCTGCTGCCTGTCTGCTGGGCACCCCAACTCAGATCTGCTCACGCCTCAGTTCTTAGACAGGCACCTTGTGTGGGTGTGGAGGGGTGTGGGACAGTGGAAGGCAGGTACAAGTTCCAGAAGCAACCTCATTTTACAAACTGCATGCAATGATCACATGTATCAGGATGACTGTCTCCAAAATCAGTGGCAAGTCTTGGTGTTCAGGGAAGCAAACTGATTTTCATTCCACTGATTTTCTTAGGAAGCCACGACCTCATCATCGTTTTAAATCATCAATCCCTGGAAAATCCTCATTTTCATTTCCTTGTTTGGGAACAAGAAACACTCTGTCCTGCCAAGACCGAAGTGGAGACGTTCATCTCTGGCAGGTGGCGAGGTGACCAGGAGAAGCTGAGCTCACAGAGTGGGTGACAATAACTTTCCAGCTTTCCTAAGGCAGTTCTCCTTTTAATGTTTTGTCTGAAAGACAAGTTCCCAGAAGGCTAGGCACACTCACATTGCATGTGAATACAAAACACACTTGGAAGCCAACTGCAGTTGAGTTTTTTATTGCCCATCACTTTGATCGACCTTGTTGCCTCTCCCGATCCATCCTTCCCTCCCAGTTAAATATAATAATCAGAAGCTATCTCTGTTTACTGGGGAAATGAATTTAATAAGGAGGTGATTTACGCAAGGGACTTTCCTATGTGAACAGATATCCCACTGGCCTCTCCCCTTGCTGAGCACTCAGCCCTGCCAGGTGTGATTGACGTGCTGTTTCTCAGCAGCACCGCTGACCTTTACTGAGAGCTGGAAGGACTCTCATATCCAGCCCTTGCTGCTGCTGGGCCTGTTTTCTTTTCTCACACAAGATTAAGGGTAGGCTTACTTTAGATCCTATGTTCTGGCAAGCCTTGTTGCTGAACTTGGCAGAAACATTCAAATATCTTTATTAGAAGCCATGAATCAAGTTCCACTGCATAATTCATCACTTGCCAACTCAGATGGCCTTCTTGCATCAACCTCACCAAAAGGTGCGGCTTACAATAAAGTTTGTTCTGAGGTGCAAAGATCCCGTGGTAATCTTGTTCCCTACTCTAAGTAGGAAGTCTCATTTAAATTAAAACAACTAATCAGTGATTTAAAATCTTCTCTATAGATGCTCTAAACATAACCCAGAGGGTTTTGCCAAAGAGCTGGGCTGCAATGGAATTGTAACAAATTTTGCAAATGCTGCTATTTTCTCTAAGCCTGATGAAAATCCATTGGCTTTTGTTCTTTGAAGATGTACATGGGGATAGATTTATCGAGAAATTCTGTTTGTACTTCCTTAAAGCAAAGGTTTGAGATTGCCTTGAATCCCAAGTCTGGCCTGCGGGAATCTAAAGTCTCAGAGATCTACAAGACGTGGCGTGCCATTTAGGCCAGAGCCCCGCTGTGGGGAGAAGGGATAGACAGTGCGAGAGTTTAGTAAACACTGATGCAGCAAACTTTAGCGTGTGTGTGTGTGTGTGTGTGTGTGTGCTGCAAACTTTAGTGTTTAGACTCCCAAACCCGAGTCTTGATAATGTGAACTGCAGCATACAGGCCCCTCACAAGTGAAAGGTCTCATTCAACAGACAAACCCAGAAGCCCGTCTCTGCATCAAAGTAGAAAAGGGAAAAAGAGAGAATATTGATCTTCAGGGATTAATAAGGGAAGATAGCATCTTCAAGGATGGTTTTGGTGAATTTTAACATCCTACTAATAGGTGACAGGGGATAGAGCAGAATAAAAATTGTGATCCAACTCTGAGATTCATAAAATTGTCCAGAGAAACAGGGTTCAATGGCAGTTTTAGAAGACCAGTAGGTAGTCAGATCACTGTCTGAGAAGGGGACAGTGGTGGATGTGAATGCCTGATAGACCTACTGCTTCATGAAACTGTGCTATTCACTGTTGATGAAAATACCTTCTTGGCTTGGCGCTTGTAGCTTAAGCGGCTAAGGTGCCAGCCACATACACCAGAGCTGGCGGGTTTGAATCCAGCTCAGGCCTGCCAAACAACAATGACAACTACAACCAAAAAATAGCTGGGCATTGTGGCAGGCACATGTGGTCCCAGCTACTTGGGAGGCTGAGGCAAGAGAATCACCTAAGTCCAGGAGCTGGAGGTTGCTGTGAGCTGTGACAGCACAGCACTCTACCAAGGGTGACAGCTTGAGGCTCTCAAAAAAAGAAAAAATAAAATAAAATAAAGAAAGAAAGAAAGAAAGAAAATGCCTTCTGTGAGCTGAAGGCATTAGTTTTACAGCAGCAGTGCTGTGTTTTGGTGTATGGTTATTTCATAGAGAATAGTTCCACATTAGAACAAAGAAGGAAGGGCACTTGCTATTTCGGCTCCTATTTCTGATTCTGTGAAGCTTTGAAAATTGACCTGTGGATTTAGTGGACTGAACCATGACGGTGTATTATGGCCCTTTATGTATCAGATTACCCAGGAATGCATTTTTTGTCTCCAGTTGTGTAATAGCAGCTGACTGAAAACACGGGTTAAATTCCATTACCTCCGTGGTGTCTGTCTAATGCTCTAAGTCATCCAGGGCCCTCTGCCAGGGTGCGAGCCTGCTATTGTAAGAGGACAGATTAGAAGATGGGGCACCTTAGCTGCATCTGAAGGCACGGAACACTGTCAGCTGCAAACACCTCTGTTTATTACGTTTTACAGCACAAACTGGACTGAGTGGCTGAGAAACATCTCAGCCATACTTTGTCCCCAGCTGCCATCCATTAAGGACATTGTGCCTGGAAGTTACTCTCCCCTTCCTATATGTCTAAGGCTTCTGTACAAAAGTAAATGGAATTTGAACAGGTTTTCAAAGATTTGGAGGACTTGTGATGACTTTACTCTGAAGCTCTGGCTTCTTATGCTGTTCTTGTTTTTTGGTAATTGCTCTGTGCTCCCCTCTGAGGCAGACCCCCTGCAAATCAAACTTCTCTCCCCGCAGTGAAGGGATAAAGATGGAACCCCTCTGTTTTAGCATCCTCCATAGAACAACGCATATTTATTTCAGGTCATGAAAGGCCAACAGGTTTGGGCTATGCTTCCAAATGTCCAGATGGTTTAATACAAAGTGGAGAATATATGACACATTGTCTTTTTCTGACCCAGGAAGGAACAGCTTTCTGTCAAGTCATCTTGCAAGTTCTAAGTTGAAGGAAACGGCTATGTAAATAAAAAGACTGATAAAACAGAAGAAAACAGTGCAGGGAGAGGCGCCCTGCCCAGGAAAAAGGAAAAAAAAAAAAGGCATACAGTAAAAAATGACTTGTTTTAAACAAAGACTGAAATGTTTATATGACTTACCACAGTCTGAGTTTACATGTAGCTGTAGCCCCGAGGTCATCTTACATCCAGTATTTTTTTGCAAATAGCTAGTGTCCTTAGGTCCTCACTGTATAATACATAAAGACCATGTTTTGAGTTAAAATTGAAAAGAAAAAAAGAAACAGTAAGAATAAACAAGTTAAGACTCTGAAGGCTTTACCTAAGGGCAGATATTTACTCAGACACAGACAATCTGGAGCTAACTTGACTTATTCAAAATTCTTTAACCCCTAAAAATGAAAACTTTCCTTTCCAATATAAATTTCAGTACAGTATTTTTAGAGCCTCTCGGTTTTCTTTTATTTGTTTTTATTTATTTATTTAGTTAGTTAGTTTTGAGACAGAGGCTCACTCTTTCACCCTGGGTAGAGTGCCGTGGTATCATCACAACTCATACCAATCTCAAACCGTTGGGCTCAAGCAATTCTCCTGCCTCAGCCTCGTTAGTAGTTAGGACTATAGGCACCAGTCACCACAGCTGGCTAGTTTTCTGTTTTTAGTAGAGACAGAATCTCACCTTTGCTCATACTGATCTTGAACTCCTGAGCTCAAGCAATGCATCTGCCTCAGCCTCCCAGAGTGCTAGGATTACAGGTGTGAGCTACTGCAGCTGAGCTTATCTTTTCTTTTTTAAAAAATTGAACCTGCTCTTTCCTCAGCTACCAAGGTGTTCATTCCTTCCAAGGAAGCTAATGCCACCTTGGGGTGAGGCAACTAGCACTGCTCCCGGCAGCGCTATCTCAGTGCTCACTCACGCCATGGCCTGAGTCTCCAAGTTTGCCTACATCTACTTGGCCCTCATTCTGCACGACGGTGAGGTGACCTCACAGAGGAGAAGATCAATGCCCTCACTAAAGCAGCTGGTGTAAATGTTGAACCTTTTCATCCGGTTCAACAAGCCCTGTTTGCAAAGGCCCTGGCCACTGTCAACATTGGGAGCCTCATCTGCAACGTGGAGGCTGGTGGACCTGCTCCAGCAGCTGGTGCTGCACCAACAGGAGGCCCTGCCCCGCCACTGCTGCTGCGCCAGCTGAGGAGAAGGAAGTGAGAGCAAAGAGAGAAGCATCTGAGGAATCTGATGATGACATGGGTTTTGGTCTTTTTGACTAAATCTCTTTTATAATGTGTTCAATGAAAAGTTGAACTCCAAAAAAAAAAAAAAATTGAGCCTATACCAATAATTACATTGCAGTGATTTTCCGCTGGTATGCCTGTGCCATGAGAGGCTCTTAGGTGTGTGGAGAAAATTTTTAAGAAGCATTAATTATTTTCAAAGAAAGTTCAAAGCACAGTAAGTGTATATATATATAATATATATATATATATTACTTTTTTAAATTAACATAATTTAAGTGTGCTGCAGATGTTTAACTGTAGGTTCAAGTATGCAATGTTATAAAAAAAAAAAAAAAGGTTGAAAAACACTGTCATATTGCCATGAAATTAAGAACAGTCAGAGTTTCCAAATGCTGGAGGGATCAGTCAGGAAGAAAAATATGTCATTTACAAATGTTCAATTTAGTTTACAAAAAAAGGTCGTCTCCTAAATTGTTATGAGTTACAGATAGCTTGAGAGAAAAGTTCTTTGTATATATTCAGAAAATAGAACATTAGAACATCAATGATATATCAAGCAAAACCTACAGCTGCCCCCATCAGTGAGTTTAGCCCTGTGCCATTAATTCTCTTGTTCTGCCCAGTCTTGGCTTAGCAGTCTCATGCATCTATCTGAATCCACCAGAATCCTGGAAACCCTGAATCAGTCCAACCAATTCCTTTTCTATATTCAAAAAATAGAGGTTAAAAAGGAAACAGAAATCCAACTACTCATTGCCTATGAGATTCAGCTTCCTGACCCAGGTTTTGATAAGCTCTCCTTTCTCATCTTTAAAGGGAGAAACTGATGAAGATTTGACATGTTCAAAGGCCAGGCGGACAAGTGACCAGAGGTAAAGCTAGACCCACAGGAGGACAGCTCAGACAGTTTTCCTCAGGTCGCAATTATGTAGGGCAAATCAAGGAGGTAATTTTAAAGATCAAGAGGGGCTCCATCACAAAGAAACTGTGCTCACGACCAGAAGGAAGATTCCCTTAGATGGTGTGACCTTCTACCAGGCCTTTGCACTCTCTCACGGAGGCAGGAACCAGTGAATTGGCCAATATGTAACCTACTGGGGGGAACTTTAGCTATACCTGTGGGAGGCTTAGCTCCTAGTTTTCTCTACTAGTAAGTCAGTGGTTTAAAGTGTGTCATGGACCATATTGGGCAATCTATTAACAATAAAACCAGTAACAGTATGTGCAAAAGCTTTAAGAGAAAGACATTTCAAATTCAAGGTATTATCATTATAATTGCTAAAGTAAGAAACTAAAACCTATTGCTACAGTACTAAAAATATTTTTTCTGGAGCCTAATTTCCCCAGTGTTCAAAGATTTGGTTCCATTTCCTTGAAGGTAGGTAGGAGAGGCAGAGGGTGAGTAGTAAGAGGTAGGCCCTGGGTCATCCAAGAGCTTCTTTATAGGTGCAAGGCACAAAAGTGATTGATGATGGATCACTATATATCGATGATGATCAATATTTCTTTCCTCTTGTGTTTTGTATTCCAAACCTGAAGCTTGCAGTTGAGCTACATATACTATTTATACTTGTTTTTTTTTGTTGTTGTTGTTCATTTAGAAGTGATCTGCTAAAGTTTGAGATCTGGAAAGGTAAGAATAATATAATATGATGTATCTTTTGATATTATAAAGTTGATTAAAAACATATAAATACATTCAGTATTTTTTCCGTATACAACCTCATGTTTTCTGTAGATACTTTTATTTTCTTCATCTTTGAAATATACCAGTATACTGAAGGTTAGAAGTTACTGTGAGGAATTTGCTCCTTTAAGATGTCAGCAAATGCCAAATTCTAAGCCTGCCACTTACATAATCAAAGCTCCCGTTTTTGAAGTAGAGATTTTTGGAGGTAAGATCTGGAGTTTTCCTCATGTCTTTTTTTAAATTCTTCTTCTTTTCTAGTGCTTTCTAATAACTACTTCAAATGTTTTCTAGCAATTGGATTCTTTGGCTGTGAGAATGAAATATAATTATCAATTTGGTCATGGGACCACAGTGAGGATTGTACGTGTGTGTGTGTGTGTGTGTGTGTGTGTGTGTGTGTAAGATGACTTCCTCAGTTTTAATTTTTTAGCATCATACTGATGAGTGTTTTGTACGGGATCCATTAACAAGTTTGAATTGATCTTTCTTCTGAGTCTCTGAACACTCTATTTGACTTAGTAACTCCAACTTTCTTTTCTGGATTGTATTACCAGCTTTTAAGGTGGGAGTAGGGATGTGGGACAGGGAGTAATGAGGAAAATTTCAGACTATGTAGTTCCTGTGGCTTGATAAACTTTGATATTCTACCGGGCTATGTCTGTTTTTGCCAGACCCCAATGCAGGACAGGCTGCTGGCAAATGAGCTGATTTGAAACCTAGAAGGCTAAATGGTGTAATTTTAAATACTTTCTGATTAAACAAAATAAAAGGAAAGGTCAGAATTTCAAACATAGGAGTATTTAACATTAATCTACTGATAAATTGGTAACATGGTTCAAACGAAGCTTGAATGGTGCCCTTTTTCCCCTTGAAATCAAACCACAAACCAGACAAACAAAGCAAGCGTTTTCATTTCTAAAAATGATACATAGCATTACTTTCCCTTAATATAATAATTGTATACAACAAAGTGTTTTCTTAGTATTAAACATTTTCAAAATAAAATGTTAGGCCAATAAAAAGTAGTAGCTTTAAACCTTAACATAATACTTACTCTCTTCCTCTCTCTCTCACCCACACAGGAAAAAAAAATTAAAACGTATTTTAAGATTTTTATTGTGTAGGGGAAGCATATATTTCCAAAAGTGATTTTATGAAGATTTTTCTTTCAAGCTACTCCATAAATATTTGGAATCCTCCCCCACATCAAATCATTTTTTATTTGATGTGTTAGAAAAAAATATAGCTAAAGATGTGGCAGACAGATAGCAGGGTGGAAGGAGAGCAAAGTTTATTAAATAGGAGCTCAACCAGCTTCAGTCATGTCTGGACACAATTCTAGTACTTTATCATCGCTTTTTATTTTTTATTTTTTTCAGTGAGACAAGTACAAGTTTTTCACAAAGCTGGTTCGTGTCCAGTTGGGAAGGAAAGTGCAACAGAGAAATCATGTGAATATTTTGTAAGGACTATATGTCTGCTGCGCATATGACTGCTCAGGGTGGGGTGGGGGGCGGGGGAGGGAAAGCGAGTGGCCAGGCCAGCTGTGAGGTTTGTAATGGGGCCTCTGTTCAGGCTTTTTCTGCAGAAAGTTCCTGGCCTGAACCCTTTTTGAGTGCTAGGGCATATTGTGATTACTCTGACAATTATTGGCGCTGGAGTTATTGCATAAATAATGCAATCTCAGCACTGGGATAGAATTCGTGAACATTCCTTATGTAGAACTGGCACTGAGGGGGATTAAAGTAAGAGAGGTTACTTTAGGGGTCGTTTTGCCACTGGACCCTCCATTTGTATTTAAGATCTGCTCCCTGCTTCCTCAACAGTCTGTCCTGGGCGAGAGCTTTCTCCCCTGCCTTTTCTCCCTTGGATAACATTTGCATTCTATGTCGGTAGGGTAATTACCTCTGCTGCAGCTAATCTGGTAAACAAGGAAGGATGAGTTGTTTGATCGTGTGCAGAAACTCTGACCTTGGACATTTAATACTGTGATTTTGAATGTAAGATTTTTCAAGGCCTTATCTCAAATGAATGACCAAGTTCGGGTGGTATTTCATATAATAGAGCAGCTGGTCAATACAGAGAAAATTTTAGACCAAGCAACATCCAAATGGCTCATTTCCCTTTCTGGACATATTTTTCCAATGAGACTTTCAAACTTGACTTCAAACATTTATAAAAATCACTTGAATTGACAAATATATATATATATATACACACACATACAATATTAGAAGAGTGCTGGATTCTAATTAAATCTTGATCTTTTTTCCATCCAAGTTTTAAACAAATATTTAAAATTCCTAATTGACAAATTAAATTATATATATTAAAAGTGTGCAATATGATGGTTTAAGTGCTTATGCATTGTGTAATGATTACCATAATCTGTGTAACACATGCATCAACGCCGTCCATCCATCACCTCTCGTAAGTACTATTTATGTGGCATGTATTGAAGATACTTAAAATCTGCCCTTTTATCAAATTTTAAGTAAAAAATACAGCAACATTAAGCATAGTGATCATGCTATATACAATAGATTCCTAGGCTTTAACTCACTTGAGTTAATTTTTGTATATGTTGTAAGGCAAGAGTCCAGCTTCATTCTTCATTCACCTGTGGATATCCAATACTCCCAAACACCATCCATTAACCGGTGTCTTTTCCCACTACATATTGTTGGTACCCTTATCAATTATTAGTTAGCCATATATGCATGGATTTCCATCTAGTGTGTATGTATGTATATATATATATATATATATATATATATATATATATATATATTTTTTTTTTTTTTTTTTTTTTTTTTAAGAGAGATAG